>VZQC01006772.1:3516388-3591138 GCA_009823505.1 Rhizomys pruinosus
AAAGGAGGGGAAGGGAAGGGAAGGGAAGGGAAGGGAAGGGAAGGGAAGGGAAGGGAAGGGAAGGGAAGGGAAGGGAAGGGAAGGGAAGGGCGAGGTCTGTACTATTGACTTCAATTCAGGAGTGTCCCCCTTTGAAGGCCGCCAGGAATATCCGTATTAGGAAGTCGATGGGCAGGTCCTGCTGGGAAGAGGAGTCCAGGGCCTTGTTCTTCAGCAGGCTGAGACTTGCACGCTCTAGGACTGTTTTCCAGATCCAGATGTGGCAGGTAAGGCTGGCTGACTCTCAGGAGTCTGGGACTCTTGACTCTCTCCTGTCTTCTCCTAAGCATCTGTTGGGCTTTCTACGCAAGGCTCCCTTTATATACTCCCTTTTCCACCATCATTGTCCAATCAGAAAGCAGAATCTGGCGAGATTCATAAATCTCCCTCCACCCACTTTATCTCATCTGATAGAATCCTTTAGGGTTTTAGCTGGGCGTGTTAGCCCACACCTTTAATCCCAGTACTCGGGAAGCAGAGGGAAGCAGAGGCAAGCGGATCTCTGTTGAGACCAAAGTCAGCCTGGTCTATATCATTGAGTTCCAGGCCAGCCAGGGCTGCAGGGAGACCCTTCCGTCTGGATATCCACATGTGAAAGAGTGAAGGTAGCCCCTTACCTTCTGTTTTTGGTCTTTTTGAAACAGGGTCTCCCTTTAGTTCCAGCTGGCCTGTAACTTGCTATGTAGACCAGGCTGGCCTTGAACTCACAGAAGTCCGCCTGCCTCTGCCTCCTGAATGCTGGGATTCTAAGCCTGGCTGGATCTCCAGTCTTCTGCTTCCTGTGTCTGCTTGAAGGCTGAGCCTCTGCTTTCCGCTCCTGCTTCTGCTCCAGCACCTCCAGCCACCATGCCTCCCGCCATGATGGACTCTAATCTCCCTGAAAGCGTAAGCTCAAGTAAACTCTTCTTTTCATAAGGTCCCATGGTCAGAGTGTCTTATCACAGCAACGGAAAAGTAACTAAGACACTCTGTTATCATAAAAAATTTCATGAAAATGTTATCACATTAGAACATCGTACTTAGGGAAACGTGAATCCGTGTCTCTGAGCCATGTTTACTCAATGGGTCCAGAATAAACTACCTCTTATGCCCTTTGAGCTGAGAACTGTGTTTTCTGCATTGTCATTAACCAAAAATTTAATGGAAGACAAGAAATTAACAAAGAGGAAAGAAAATAAGAAAGAGGCAGAGAGGCACACAGTGAAAACTCACGGTTTCCCCCCTTTCTCCTCCATTTGAGGATTCTGGCTTAGATGAGAAAATCAATTATTCTTCCCACACTTGCTCAACTTTTGATCTTACATGTTAATATTTGTTTACCAAGATTTATTGTATTGGGTGAGTGGCATTCATGAAAGATTGGGAAATATATTATTCTAGGGTTTCATGTAATTGAGGAAGAAAACATGCATTCTTGAAATCATTTTAGTGTTCTTGTGGTAGATAGTCTCTAAGATGTCCCTGTCATTTCCATATGCATGAGGCTGCACTCTTCAAGGGGGTGGAGTCTGTTTCCTTTCCTTGTCTACCTGGGCTAGACTTATGGCTTGCTTTTGACAGATGTGGCAGGACTAATGTATTAAGACTGCTGTTCCTGGGGCTGGAGAGATAGCCTAGCGGTTAAGAGCACTGACTGCTCTTGCAGAGGACCCGGGTTCGATCCCCAGCACCCACATGGCGGCTAAGAACCATCTGTAACTCCAATTCTAGGAGAACTCCAGTTCCAGGGGAATCTGAGACCCTCTTCTGACCTGCGGCATTGCACGACACGGGTGCACAAACCTACATGCAGACAGTACATTCATACACATACAAAAAAAAAAAAAAAAGACTGCTGTTCCTAAGCTGCACAAAGACATGTGTCTAATGTGTCTTCTCTATGGAAAATCAGCTACCAAATAGTAAGTCCAACCACTCTGAAAAGCTACCAGGTAGGACAAAGAGAACCTACTGGCTCCCATCTGTCCCAGCAATCCTAACTAATACACCAGATGTAGGCGTAAAGAAGTCATCTTGTATAGTCTAACCCTAACAGACCAAACACACAAGGAGCAGAAGAACCACTCAGCAAGGCCCAGCTCAGATACCAGAAAGATGAGAGATAAAAAAACCTGTTATTATTGTTCAAGAACAATATCGAAGATGGTTTGTACAAACTACAACTGAAAATTGAAATAATTTCCAAACCAGTGTTAAAATGTGAGGGAAAATGGAAGCTTGCACATGTGAACTTGTGCCAACTCAATCACAGAAAGGCCCAGAGTGGAGTGAGGGAAATGTGCAGTGGGCTGGCCTGGTCTGGGAACTGTTGGAGACTGATTACTACTGGGTAAAGGAGAGTAGACCTCACATATGATTTCTAGACTAAAGCTGACTAAACTCCAGTGGATGAACCTGCACAGAAGGACATCTGGGTTCAAATGCTCGACAGCATAGGACTTAACATGTCTGACAGAATGCATGAAGTCTGGTGGGAATGAGCTGGAGGAGGGGGGGCTAAATTTGATTAAGAACCTTTGTGTGAGATATCCAAAAGCTGAATTAAAAGTAAAAGATACTTATTAGCTAAAAAATGAAAAAAAAAAACTGAGAAGGATGCAGGACAGTTATGGCAGAATGCATGATCTGGGATGGGGTGGGGAGGGGTCGGGGGAAGGGAAAGGGAAATACGCCTGAACTGAATTGGAAAATGATGTATGAAATACACAAAGCATCAATAAAAAAAAGTAAAAGATACTTCTAGGGAAACTTTGGAAATTTTGTGGCCTTACTATTACTGTTTTAAAAATCAATTTACATAAATTAAATTATTAAAGCTTCAGAATAACCTATTGAAGGATATACCTTTATTATCCCCATTTTGTGGGTAAGGGAGTTTCCCCCTCCAAGCAGTTAGTGACAAAGTCAAGTTTCAGATGTAAATCGTGGCCAGTTTGACATCCACGGATAGAATTGCTGTGTATGTGCTCTCAGAAGAGGAGACTCAGGAGCTGATTTGGCCGATAATGCAACACAAGACTTGGAAAAGAGAAGAGGGCTTCTCTAGAGGAGAGGAATAGCATAAATAGTGGGTCCTGTGTGGAGTGTATGAAATGCAGCGATGAAGAGTGCTGGTGGAGAGCAGTAGAACTTCTAGACAAGAAGACAGGTACAACCAACAGGGAGCAGTCAGAAAGTTAAGGATTTGGGGACAAGACTTTGCCTGGTATGAGTTGTCAACTACTGGAAGCTATGACACTGAAGTTCTGCTTTCTATCTGTTTGGCAATTTTCTACACATTAAAGGTACCTAAAGGACTTCTTTTTAAATTATTATTATTTTTATTTTTTTAAATTTTTTTCTCAAAAAGAAAAACTTGAATTTCACATCAGATTACAAACAAAAGGAATCAAATCCACATGCCAAAAGCACAAAGAAAAATCAACAACATGAGAAAAGCAAATAAGAAATCTCCACCAAACACTATCAGTCCCATATAAGACTCTCACATTGAGATCTCTCTGGAGGCAATCCAGGACACATATTATCTATCTATCTATCTATCTATCTATCTATCTATCTATCTATCTATCATCTATCTATCTATAAAATGTAGGTAGGTAGATAGATATTCATTCTATTGATTCTGTTTTTTTTTTCCTCTCTGATCCATCCTGGAGACAGGTCCTTTATTCTCTGATCCATCCTGGAGGCAGGCCAAGAACTTCTACAGCTCTTCATATGCAGGCTTCATGGACATTAAGTATGGTCATTAAGCATCCAGAAAGGTTAAGTTACACCAGCCTGATACTTTATTTTCCTGGTTATACTTTCCTTTTGGATGTTTAAGGCCACACAGTTAGCCCAGATTAACCAAGGTTTTTTGTTTTCTCTAAGTCGGTTGAGGATCTGGAGGGGGAGGGAGCTCTGGGTCCTTTGGCTTTTCATTTACCAGTTCCAGCCACTCGAGGACAAAGTCAGGTCTTGCTAGACCAGGCTTCCTTTTCTGAAGCATGAGCAGACTTTCCTCTTAATAGACTGGACACTGGCTGAAGTCCCATTTAGTGGATCTCAATGATCTTCCAACACAGGGAAGACTAGTAACTCACATTTGCAGGACATTTCAAGAGCTGCCTCCATGCATAGTCCCCTGGGACTTAATTGACCTCTGAGGGGGAAGGAACAAAGTTATCCCTTAATACCCTCAGCCAAATTGGTGTGGGCATTAAGTGTGGTCATTAAGCATCCAGAAAGGCTAAGTTATACCAGCCTGATACTTTTAACTACTGTATAATATTTTAGAAGAGGCTTGGACAAAAGCTCAAGCAGCCTTGTATAAGAAATACTAAGAAGCACTCACATAAAATGAATACTATGGTTGGAGACAATGTCATGACAAACTAGCTTTTTCTCTCATTCTTTTGATTTTATATTACTCTAAAATATGCATACATAACCTCCACCCATATACTAAAAATTCCAAAATCTGAAAATAAATGGTAAGTTAATTCTAGAACTTGTTAAGGGATTCACACTATAAGAGCGCAGTTGTTTTCAGATCATGAGGAATATAACATTAGAGGTTGCTCAGTTTACCTTACAACTAGGTAATTAGTACTAGCATCCACAGATGAGGGATATTATTCCTCATTTGTTTTTTTTCTGGGACTGTGATACTTCGCTTAACATAATATCTTCTAGTTCCATCTATTTACCTGCAAATTTCATGATGTCATCTTTCTTCACCACTGCATAGAACTCCATTGTGTAGATGTACTACATTTTCTCTATCCACTCACCAGTTGAGGGGTGTTTGGGTTGGTTCCAGCTCTTCCCTTTTGTGAAGAGAGCTGCAATAAACATGGATGTGCTTGTATCTCTGGCAGGAAGAGTCTGATGGATATATACCCAGGAGTGGTATGATGGGTCAGGTGGTATGCTCATTTTGAGTCTTCCAAGAGTTCTCCACACTGCTTTCCATAGTGGCTATACGAGTTTACATTCCCACCAGCACTGGATGAGTGTTCCCCTTTCCCTACAACCTCTCAAGCATTTGGTATCATTTGTTTTCTTGATCCTAGCCAGTCTTATAGGAGTGAGGCATCTTAAAGTGGTTTTAATTTGCATTTCCTTAATTATTAGCAACATTGAACACTATTTTATTTTTATTTATTTATTTATTTATTTTTTTGAGACAGGTTCTTCCTATAGCCCCAGCTGGCCTGGAACTCACTCTGTAGACCAGGCTGGCTTTAAACTCACAGAGATCCACCTGCCTCTGTCTCCAGAGTGCTAGGATTAGAGGTGTGTACCATCATGCCAAGCTTAAAGATGGTTCTTAGCTTCCATGTGGGTGCTGGGAATGGAACCCAGGGCCTCTGCAAGAGCAGTCAGTGCTCCTAAACGCTGAGCCATCTCTCCAACCCTGGATACTTTTTAAGATGCTTCTCAGCCATCTCTAATTCCTTACTTGTGAAGTCTCTGTTCAGCTCTTTACTCCATCTATTGAGTGAGTCATTTGTTTTCTTTCTTCTTTGTTTGTTGAGTATTTTATATATTCTGGTAGTTAATGCTTTGTCAGATGTATCAGCGGTGAAGGTTTCCCTTAGCCCCCTTGATTGTTTCTTTTGCTGCACAGAAACTTTTGAGTTTAATGAGGTCCCACTTGTCAGTTGTCAACCTTATTTCCTGCGCAGCTGCTGTCTGATTTAGAAAGTTTTTTCCTATACCTATGTCTTGTAGGTTGCTGCCAACTTTTTCTTCTATCACCATCAGAGTTTTGGGCTTCATGTTGAGGTCTTTGATCCATCTGGGGTTGATATTTGTACAGGGCGAGAGGTAGGGGTTTAATTTCATTCTTTTACAAGTGGCAATCCAGTTTTGCCAACACCACTTGCTGAAGATGCTGTCTTCTTGGCCCCCTTGTCAAATGTGAAGTAGCTGAAATTGTATGTGTTCAAGTTTGGATCTTCAAATTTGTCCCATTGGTCTACAGGTCTGTTTTTGTGCCAGTACCAAGCAGTTTTTATGACTATAGCCCTGTAGCATAGTTTGAAGTCTGATATAGAGATTCCCCCGTATTGCTCTTTTCACTCAGGGTTGCTTTGGCTATTCGGGGTCTTTTGTTTTTCCATATGAAATTAAGGACTTTTTTTTCTACAAGCCTGTGAAGAAACTCTTGGGGATTTTAACTGGGGTTGCATTGAATCTGTATATTAATTTAGGTAGAATGGACATTTTTACTCTACTAATTTTTCCAATCCATGAGCATGGGAGGTCTTTCCATCTTCTGATGTCTTTTTCAATTTCCTTCTTCAGGGGTTTTAATTTTTTTTTTTGAGATCTTTGGTGTCTTTGGTTAGGTCTGTTCCTAGGTATTTTATTGTTTTTGAGGCTACTGTGAGTGAGGAGGTCTCCTTGTATTCCTTTTTCAGTTGCTTGTTGTAGGTGTAAAGAAAAGCTACTGATTTTTCTTGGTTAACTTTTATCATGCCACTTTACTGAAACTCTTAATTGTTTCTAGGAGTTTTCTGGTGGAGTTTTTAGCATCCTTTAGATAAACTACTATGTCATCTGCAAAAAAGGATAGCTTGGCTTTCCCTTTTCCAATTACTACTCCTTTAATTTCCTTTTCTTGCCTTATTGCTCTAGCAAGTGTTTCAAGCTATACATTGAAGAGGAGTGGTGACAGGGGGCAGCCTTGCCAAGTTCCTACCATTAAGGGGAATGCTTCTGACTTATCTCCATTAAGGATGATGTTGGCCATGGGTTTTCTATATATGGCTTTGATTACATTGAGGAATGATCCCTCCAACCCAATTCCCTCTAGGACTTTAAGCATGAAAGGATGTTGGATTTTGTCAAAGGTTTTTCTGCATCAATTGAGATGATCATGTGGTTTTTGTCTTTCAGTACATTTATGTGTTTTATGATGTTTATAGATTTTTGTATGTTGAACCATTCCTGCATCTCTGGTATGAATCCAACTTGGTCATGATGGATGATCTTTTTGATGTGGGTCTGTATTCTGTTTGTAAGTATTTTGTTGAAAATTTTTGCATCTGTGTTCATTAATGAGATGGGTCTTTTTTTGGTTGTATCTTTACTTGGTTTTGGTATTAGAGTGGATGCTGGCTTCATGGAAGGAATTTGGGAGATTTCCCTCTGCTATCATCTTTCTGAACAGTTTGAGTAACAATGGTTGTACATCTTCTTAAATGTTTTATAATATTCTGCCATGAAACCATCTGGGCCTGGGCTTTTTTTAGTTGGGATTTTTCTTATTACATTTTCAATTTCTTCATATATTATGGGTCTGTTTAAGCTGTCAATCTCTTTTTGGTTAAGCTTTGGTGATTCCCAGGATTTCAGGTATTCATCCATTTCCCTTAGGTTTTCAAACTTAGTAAGTATAGGTTTTTGAGGTATTCTTGTATGAGTGTCTGGATCTTTTCATTTTCTATTGTGATATTCCTCCTTTCATCATGAATTCTATTGATTTGGAGTTGCTTTTCTTTTCTTTTGGTTAACTGGGATAGATGTCTGTCTGTCTTCTTTATTCTTTCAAAGAACCAACTTTTGGATTTGTTGATTTTTTTGTATTGTTTTCTTTGTTTCTATTTCATTGATTTCTGTTATTTCTTCTTGTCTGTTGGGTTTAGAGTTCATTTTTTGTCTCTTAAATGTTTTTTTAATATAAGCACCCAAGGTTATAAACTTCCCTCTTAGTACTGCTTTTAAAATATCCCATAGGTTTTGTTGTGTTTATTGCCATTGTCATTTAGTTCCAGGAATGCTTTTATTTCTTTATTTCTTACTTGAAAAATTCATTATTCAGAAGTGCATTGTTTATTCTCAATGTGTTTTTGTAGATAGTAGGGCTTATCCTGGTGTTGATATTGAGCTTTATTGCCATTACAACTTTATCAAAGTAACAATTGACCATGAAGATTTCACAATCATGAATATATATGCACCAGACTCTGGTGCACCAAACATTATAAGGACAATTCTCCAGGACCTCAAGGCACAGATTAACCCCAGCACACTCATAGTAAGAGACTTGAATACCCCACTGAGCCCTTTGGACAGTTCAACCAGACAAAGAATGAACAGAGAGACATCTGAACTGAACAATATGGTACACCAAATGGACCTCACAGACATCTACCAAATATTCCACCCAAATACCAGAGAATACACTTTCTACCCAGCACCCCATGGAACATTTTCCAAAATCGACCACATACAAGGAAAAAACCTTAACAGATACAAAAAGATTGAAATAATTTCATGCATTCTATCAGACAATAAAACTCAATATCAACACCAGGAAAGCCCTATTATCTACAAGTACACATGGAGACTAAACAACACACTCCTGAATAACAAATGGGTTAAGGAAGTATTAAAGAGAGAAATAAGGGGATGGAGAGATGGCCTAGCCTTTAAGAGTGCCAACTACTCTTGCAGAGGACCTGGGTTCAATCCCAGCACCCACACAGTGGCTGAGAACCGTCTTTGACTCCAGTTCCAGGGGAATCTGACACCCTCTTCTGACCTCCTCGGCATTGCATGACACGGGTGCACAAACCTACATGCAGACAGTACATTCATGCACATAAAAAATAAATAAAAATTAAAAAAAAAAAGAAATAAAAGCATTCCTGGAAATGAATGATGATGATAATACAACACAACAAAACCTATGAGATACTTTAAAAGCAGTCCTAAGAGGGAATTTTATAGCCCTGGGTGCCTACATTAGAAAAACAGAAAGAGCACAAGTGAACGATCTAACACTGCAGCTAAAAACACTTGAGAGACAGCAACAAATGAACCCTACATGCACCAGACAGGAAGAAATAACAAAAATCAGAGCAGAAATCAATGAAATAGAAACAAAGAAAACAATACAAAAAAATCAATGAATCCAAAAGTTGGTTCTTTGAGAGAATAAACAAGACAGACAGACCTCTAGCCCAGTTAACCAAAAGAAAGAAAGAGCAGTGGAGTGAGGGCCAGCGAGATGGCAGCAGAGATGGTGGAGCTCCACAACCTGAAGCTTGCTGAACTAAAGCAAGGATGTCTTGCTTGTGGTTTGAAGACCAAGGGACTAAAACAAGATCTTATCAATAGGCGCCAGGCGTATCTTGAAGAACATGCTGAGGAGGAAGCAAACGAAGAAGATGTATTGGGAGATGAAACTGAGGAAAAAGAACCAAAGCCCATAGAACTGCCTGTCAAAGAGGAAGAATGTCCTGAAAAAGCCACTGATGTGGTATCAGAAAAAAAGGTGGTAAAAATTACATCTGAAATACCACAGACTGAGAGAATGCAGAAATGGGCCAAAGGATGCAATGTACCTGTAAGTTTGGAAAGCAAGAAATCTGCTTGGGCAACTAGGTTTGGATTTTCTTCAGTTCCAACAAAAGTTGGGAGCTGAGACAGAAGAATTGCCAGGAGTTGAGGCCAACCTGATCTACAGCGAGACCACCTCAAAAATTCCTCTTCCCCCAAGAAAGCTAAACTTGGTCATCTAAAATGAAACTCGATCAATAAAGTAATATAGAAATAAAAAAGAAAGAGCAACTCCAAATCAATAGAATCTGTGATGAAAGGGGAAATATCACAACAGACAATGAAAAGATCCAGACAATCATATGGGAATGCTTCAAAAACTTATACTATACTAAGTTTGAAAACCTAGGAAAAATGGATGAATATCTGAAATCCTGAGAATCGCCAAAGCTTAACCAGGAAGAGATCGACAGCTTAAACAGACCCATAGTATATGAAGAAATTGAAAATGTAATAAACCTCCCAACTAAAAAAAGTCCAGGCCCAGATGGTTTCACAGCAGAATTCTATAGAACATTTCAAAGACTTATAACTATTATTACTCAAATTGTTCAGAAGAATACAAAGAGAAGGAAATATCTCAAATTCCTTCTATGAAGCCAGCATCACTCTATTACCAAAACCAGGCAAAGATACAGCCAAAAAGGAGAACTATAGACCCATCTCATTAAGAAACACAGATGCCAAAATTGTCAACAAAATACTTGCAAACTACATACAGACACACATCAAGAAGATCATCCATCATTACCAAGTTGGATTCATACCAGAGATGCAGGAATGGTTCAACATACAAAAATCTATAAATATCATAAAACACATAAATAGACTGAAAGACAAAAACCACATGATCATCTCAATTGACACAGGAAAAGCCTTTGACAAAATCCAGCAGCCCTTCATGCTTAAAGTCCTAGAGGGAATTGGGTTGGAGCGATCATTCCTCAATGTAATCAAAGCCATATATAGGAAACCCACGGCCAACATCATCCGAAATGGAGAAAAGACAGAAGCATTCCCCTTAAAGGTAGGAACTTGGCAAGGCTACCCCCATCACCACTCTTCTTCAATATAGTGCTTGAAACACTTGCTATGGCAATAAGGCAAGAAAAGTAAATTAAAGGAGTACTATTTGGAAAAGATGAAGTCAAGCTATCCCTTTTAGCTGATGACATGATAGTTTACCTAAGGGATGCTAAAAAGTCCACCAGAAAACTCCTAGAAATGATTAAGAGTTTCAGTAAAGTGGCAGGATATAAAATTAACCTAGAAAAATCAGTAGCCTTTCTTTACACCAACAACAAGCAACTGAAGAAGGAATACAAGGAGACCTTCCCACTCACAATAGCCTCAAAAACAATAAAATACCTAGGAACAAACCTAACCAAAGACACCAAAGATCTCTACAACAAAAACTATAAACTCCTGAAGAAGGAGATTGAAGAAGATATCAGAAGATGGAAAGACCTCCCATGCTCATGGATTGGGAAAAATTAATATAGTAAAAATGTCCATTCTGTCCAAACTAATATACAGATTCAATGCAATCCCAATTAAAATCCCTGAGTTTCTTCACAGGATTGTAAAAAAAGTCCTTAATTTCATATGGAAAAACAAAAGACCCTGAATAGCCAAAGCAACCCTGAGTGAAAAGAGCAATACAGGAGGTATCTCTATACCAGACTTCAAACTATACTACAGGGTTATATTCATAAAAACAGCTTGGCAAAAACAGACCTGTAGACCAATGGAAAAAAACTGAAGATCCAAACTTGAGCACATACAATTTCAGCCACCTCATATTTGACAAGGGGGCCCAAGAAGACACAATGGAACAAAGACAGCATCTTCAGCAAGTGGTGTTGACAAAGCTGGATTACCACTTGTAGAAGAATGAAGTTAAACCCCTACCTCTCACCCTATAAAAAAAACACCTCCAGATGGATCAAAGACCTCAATGTCAAACCCAAAACTCTGGAGGTGATAGAAGAAAAAGTTGGCAGCTGCCTACAAGGAAAAGACTTCCTAAATCAGATAGTAGCTGCACAAGAAATAAGATCGACAATTGCCAAATGGGACCTCATCAAACTCAAAGGCCTCTGTACATCAAAAGAAACAATCAAGGAAGTGAAGAGAAAGCCCACAGAGTGGGAGGAAACCTTCATTGCAGATACATCTGACAAAGCATTGATTTCCAGAATATACAAACTACTCAAAAAACAAAGAATTAAGAAAACAAATGACTCACTCAAAAGATGGAGCAAAGAGCTGAACAGAGACTTCACAAGTGAGGAATTAGAGATGGCTGAGAGACATCTTAAAAAGTGTTGTGCGATGCCCACTGAGGTCAGAAGAGGGCATTGGATCCCCTAGAAGTGGAGTTATGGATGGTTGTAGGGCACGTTGTAGGTGCTAAGACCTGAAATTTTAAGGTTGCTCTCAACTACTAAGCACTCTCTCCCCTTCCACTTAGTTTTTTTTTTTTTTTGAGACAGGGTCTCCCTGTAGTCCCAGCTGACCTGGAACTCACTCTGTAGACAGGCTGGCCTTGAATTCATAGAGACCCACCTGCCTCTGTCTCCCCAGTGCTAGGATTAAAGGCATGCACCACCATGCCTGGCTTAAAGAGGGTTCTTAGCCGCCATGTGGGTGTTGAGAATCGAACCCAGGTCCTCTGCAAGAGCAGTTGGTGCTCTTAACTCCTGAGCCAACTCTCCAGCCCCCCTTCTGCTTCCTTGACAACTCAAACACTAATAGTCTTATCATAAGGAAGGCCCAGACCAAATCACAAAGGATGTTTACCAGAGACAATGAGTAACTCAGTATTTCCTGAGCTAAGTCAGGCACCCATTAGCCTACTAAGTACAAAGCCAGGATATTTACATACAAGAACATGTCCCTGACTGATAGCAACCCAACACAATCCATCCTTGAAAGCATTGATTAGCACTGGCTCTCTTCTGGTCAGGAGCTAAAGTCTTGGTAAAGGAGCTCTGTTGTTATGCTCGTATATGGATGTTCTCATCGTTACTGTCTCCATCCCATCAGATCCCACCATCTGGATCAGAATGCCTGAAGTATGAGGAACAGGATGATTTCTCTGGCTACTCTAGGGCAAAGTTAACAAAACTTCATTCTAAGAACATAGCAGTCTTCACTTTACATGTTCCAATGAGTTTGTTTATACATGGCCCCAACATAACTAATAATTAAGGAAATGCAAATTAAAAGCACTTTAAGATATGATCTCACTCCATTAAGACTGGCTAGGATCAAGAAAACAAATGATACCAAGTGCTTGAGAGGTTGTGGGGAAAGGGGAACACTCACACACTGCTGGTGGGAATGTAAACTTCTACAGTCTCTATGGAAAGCAGTGTGGAGAACTCTTGGAAGACTCAAAATGAGCTTACCACCCAACCCAGTCATACCACTCCTGGGTATATACCCACAAGACTCATCTTACTGCAGAGATACATACACATCTATGTTTATTGCAGCTCTCTTCACAATCAGACTCTTTCTACTGCAGAGATACAAGTACATCCATGTTTATTGCAGCTCTCTTCACAATAGCAAAGAGCTGGAACCAACCCAAGTGCCCCTTAACTGATGAGTGGATAGAGAAAATGTACATCTACACAATGGAGTTCTGTGCAGTGGTAAAGAAAGATGACATCATGAACTTTGCAGATAAATGGATGGAACTAGAAGATATCATGTTAAGTGAAGTAACACAGTCCCAGAAAAACAAAAGATGAATGGTATCCTTCATCTGTGGATGCTAGCACCAATTATCTAGTTGTAAGGTAAATTGAGCATTGTTAATGTTATATTCCTCATGATCTGAAAACAACTGTGCTCTTATATTGTCAATCCCTTAACAGGTTCTAGAATTAAGCTACCATTTATTTTCAGAGTTAGGAATTTTGTTATATAGGTGGAGAATATGTGTGCATATGTTAGAGTAATATAAGATCAAAGGAATGAGGAAAAGGCTGATTTGTCATAACATTGTGTCTGAACATGGTATTTATCTTATGGGAGTGCTTCTTAGTATTTCTTGTCCAGGGCTGCTTGAGCTTTTGTCCAAGCCTCTTCTAAAATATTATGGAATAGTTAAAAGTATCAAGCTGGTGTAACTTAGTCTTTCTGAATGCTTAACGACCATACTTAATGCCCATACCAATTTGGCTGAGGGTCTTAAGGGATAACTTTGTTCCTTGCCCTCAGAGGTCACCTAAGTCCCAGGGAACCATTCATGGGGGCATCTCTTGAAATGTCCTGCAAATGTGAGTCACCAGTCTTCCTGTGCAGGGAGGTCTTGGAGATCCACTAATGGGCCTTCAGCCAGTGTCCAGTCTAAAGAAGAAAGTCTGTTCATGCTTCAAAAAGGGTAGACTGTCCTGGAGTGGACAGAACTTTTGATTGAAAAGCCAAAAGGATACAGGCGTTCCCCTCCCACCAAAAACAAAAAACAAACAAAAAAACCCCCCAAAATCAAAAAACAAAAAACCCTGAGTTATCCTTGAGGACCAGATCCTCAACTGCCCTTGAGAAAACATAAACCTTGGTTAATCTGGGCTAACTGTGTGGCCTTAAACATCCAAAATGAAAGTATAACCATAAATAAATAAAAAGTCCTGAGAAATTTTACTTCAGGTATAAAACTTGAGATCCTAGTAAAAAGACAAAAGAACACAGTTGTTCTGCCTGTCTTGTGCAAGTGCAGCTACCCTGTGGCTGCCACTGCTTTTGCCATCCTTCAAAGACATGAGAAGATACAGCTTTTCAATTCCAATATGGACTGAAGACTCATGTGGACTGAGCTACTATTGGGGTTTCCACTTCTTCAGAGTATAGACTGTTATTGTTGGACTACCCAAGCTGTATCATGGAGACCAGTTCAGGTAAATCAAGACAGGATGTGGTGCTTACTGGACCTCATTTGGTGACCATGGGAAGGGAAACTCCCAGTGTGGAACACAAGGACAGAACTGATGATGGTTTGGGCTTGTCAAGAAGGAGCCTTCAAACATGATATCTTTCAGCTTAATAAAGAAAAAAAATCATAAGCTGAAGATGCTAAAGCCTATGATATATGTGGCATGCATATGTGCATATTTTGGAGTGATGCATATTGGAAAGAGTAACAAAAAATGGTACCAAAAAGCAAGCAGGAGTTGCTATTTTAATATCAGACAAAACAGACTTCAAAGTAAAAATAATCAGAAGAGACGAAGAAGGCCATTACATATTTATCAAAGGAAAAATTAGCCATGAAGACTTCACAATCATGAAATATATGCGCCAAACCCTGGTGCACCAAGCTTTATAAACAGAACAGTTTTATTTTTATCTTGCTTTCTCCCTTGACCGATTCATTATTTAAGAGTGTGTTGTTTAATCTCCCCGAGTCTGTGTAGTTACTAGAGCTTCTTTTACTGTTGATTTTAAGTTTTATTGCATTGCAATCTGATAGAATATATGGTATTATCTCAAATTTTTTGTATTTATTGAGTTTTGTTTTGTGACCTAATATGTGGTATATTTTAGAGAAATTTCCATGGGCTACTGAGTAGAGTGTGTATTCCTTTGTTCTTGGGTGAAATATTTTGTAGATGTCTGTTAGGTTTCACTTAATGTATGACATTGTTTACTTTAGATGTTCTCTGTTTTTCTTTGGCGAGGTGACTTGTGTATTGGAGAAAGTGGGGTGGGGTATTATTACTGAGTTGTGGTTGATCTGTGTGTTGAAGTCCAATAGTACTATTTTTATGAAATGGTGCACCAGAGTTTGATACATGTATATTCATGATTGTTATGTCTTCTTGGTTGATTGTTCCCTTGGTTAGAATGTAGTGATTTTTTAAATCTCTTCTGATTCATTTTTTAAAAATTTTATTTATTTATTTTTATGTGTATGAATGTACTGTCTGCATGTAGGTTTGTGCACCCGTATCGTGCAATGCCGCGGAGGTCAGAGAGGGTTTTGGATTCTCCTGGAATTGGAGTTAAAGATGGTTCTCAGCCGCCATGTGGGTGCTGGGAAACAAACCTGGGTCCTCTGTAAGAGCAGTTGGTGTTCTTAACAGCTAGGCCATCTCTCCAGCACCCTCTTCTGATTCATTTTTACTACAAGTCTTTTTTTGTCAGATATTAATACAGCAATTCCTGCTTATTTCTTAGTGCCATTTACTTAATATATTATATTTATTATAATATATATTATATATTTATTATAATATATATATATATATATATATATATTTTAGTATATATGATAAATAAAATGAACATGCATAGAGTGGAATATTTTGTTTTTATTTTAAGTTAAAATTATTTTGGCTGGGGATTTGTGGCCATTGATATTTAGTGTTATTATTGAAAAGGTGTGTATTGGTTACTGTAATTTTATTTTTGATTTACCCTTAGATCCTTATTTGTGTTGCCAGATTTATGCTTTTTTTTTTGATTGATGTTTTGTGTACTTCATACATATTTTTTCCAATTCAGTTCAGGCATATTCCTCCTTTTCCCTGTCCCCCCACCACCCGACGCCAGATCATGTATTCTGCCATAAATTGCTCATCTTTCTCTCAGTCTTTTTTTCTAATGCTTAGGAATCCACATTTTCTCCATTATTTTATACTAGTCTATAAATATGGATACATACTCTCCACCCATATACGTAAATTACAGAGTCTGAATAATTGGTGGATGGATTCTAGAGCCATTTGAGAAATTCACATTACGACAAACATAGTTTTGCTTTTTAGAATAAACAGAAATTGAACAATAATGTTATTTCGTTCTTGCCTTCTTTACAATTTTCTTATTTTCTATTTATTTTTTTATGATGTATGAATAGTACCTCGTCTGCATGTAGGTCTGGTGCACCGTGTCGTGCAATGCTGCGGAGGTCAGAAGAGATCTCGGATTCCCCTGGAACTGAAGTTCTCTGAAATTGGAGTTACAGAATGGTTCTTAGCTGCCATGTGGGTGGCTGGGGATTTGACCTGAGTCCTTGCAAGAGCAGGTCGGCGGCTCTTAACCGCTAGGGCCATTTTCAGCCCTCAGCTTGCTTTTTATCTGGGGGATTTAGCAACCACGAATGAGGGAACATCTCCGTTTGTCTTTCTGGGAATGTGTTTACTTTTCACTTAGCATAAGGGCTTCGAGCTCCATCCATTTACCTGCAAGTTCATAAATGCCATCTTTTTTTTTTTTTTTTTTTTTTTTTTTTGTGGTTCTTAGCATCAGCCCTTTAACAGCTGCGCTATCCCCACAGCCATTTTTTTTTTTTTAACCGCTGAACAGTACTCCATTGTGTAGATGTACAATTTTTGTCATCCATTTGTCTGTTGTGGGGCATTTTTGGGTTGGTTTCAGCTCTTAGCTATTGTGAAGGAGATGCAATAAACATGGCTTTGATGATTATCTTTGCAGTAGAATGAGTCTTGTGGTATATACTTAGGAGTGGTATGACTGGTCGGGTAAGTTTCATTCCAAGTCTTTTAAGGGGTCTAGCACACTGCTTTCCATAGTGGTTGTACAAGGTTACATTCCTATTAGTAGTGGATGAGTGTTCCCGTTGCCCCACAGCCTCTCCAGCATTGTTGTGTTTTGTTTTCATTGGATCTTAGCTAGCCGTATTGGAGTGAGAATGTACCTGAGAAGTGGTTTTAATTTGCATTTCGTTAATTATTAGTGATGTTGAACTTTTTAAGACGTTTCTCAACCATCTTAGTTCCTCACTTGTGAAAGTCTGCTGTTCAGCTTTTTACTCCTTCTTTTGAGTAGGTTATTTGTCTCTTACTCTTTGGTTTTTTTTTTTTTTTTCCTTTTTTTATTTCTGTCATGTGTATGAATGTACTGTCTGCATGCAAGTCTGTGCACCCGTGTCGTGCAACGCCGCGGAGGTCAGAAGAGGGTCTCGGATTCCCCTGGAACTGGAGTTCTCCTGGAATTGGAGCTTCAGACGGTTCTCAGCCGCCATGTGGGTGCTGGGGATCGAACCCGGGTCCTCTGTAAGAGCGGTCGGCGCTCTTAACCGCTAGGCCATCTCTCCAGCCCCACCTCTTTGGTTTTTAAGTAGTTTATATATTCTTGATGTTAATGCTCTGTCAGATGCATCACTGGTAAAGATTTCCTCCCACTCTGTGAGTTTTCTCTTCATCTCTTTGATTGCTTTTTTTCGTTGTACAGAAGCTTTTGAGTATTATGAGTTCCCATTTCAGACTTTATACTTTCATCTGTTGTCTTTCTCTAGCCTCTTGATTATGGTCATTTTGTTCTTCAGTCCTTCTAATTGTGTTGAGTATTCTCTGTAGGGCTGGTTTCACAGACATGAATTCTCTCAGTCTATTTGTTAGCATGGAATATTTTTCCCCCTTCAACTATAATAGTTTTGCTGGGTAAAGTATTCTGGGTTGGCATCTGTGGTCAATTAGAACTGGTAGTACTTTGGCCCTGACTATTCCAGTTTTTATAGTTTGCATTGTAAAGTCAGCAGTAATGCTGATGGATTTTCCTTTATATGTAACATTTCTGGCAGCTGTCAGTACTCTTTGTTATGTACATTTAGTGTTCTTACTGTCATATGCTTTGGGAAATTTCTGTTCTTGTCCTGTTATGATTGGTGTTCTATGTGCTTCTTGTATGTGTTTCCTTAATTAGGGAGATTTTCTTCTATAATCCTGTTAAAGACCTGGTCAATGGATTGACCTGAGATTCTTCTTCCTCTATGCCTATGATATATAGAGTTTGTCTGGAGGTCTCAGTGGGGATGAACAGGATTGGGCAAGGCCCAAGTTGGGGATGGAAACAGCATGGGGAGGGTCTAAGAATCTGCATTGTAGATGTGAGCCCTGGTGCAGGAGAATTTAGCTGCTCAGGGTCAGAGAAATCAAGCCACAGTCAAGACAGTAATTTTCATAGTATTGTATCCTCTAGACTATGAAGATGGGAGATCCTTCTATTTTGTAGTGTCTTCTTAAATTTCACTAGTGGTGTTTTAAAGTTTTCATTATAGAAGTCTTTTGTTTTCCTGCTTGGGCTTATTTAAGCATATTATATTGAAGCAACTGTGAATGAGATTGCCTCTCTGATTTCTTCTGCATGTTTTTTTTTTTATCTAGAAAGGCTACTGATTTTCGTGTATTAATTTTGTACTCTTCCACTTGGTTGAAAGTGTTTATGAGTTCTAAGAGTTTTCTATCAGAGTCTTCAGTCTTATGTATAGAATAACATCATCTGGAAATAAGTGTATCTGCACAGTTTTAAAGCTTCTCAGTCCACAGTGAGAGCATCAGTTGGATGTTCAGCTGTCCTGCCAAAAGCTGAGCTTTCAGATTTCAGGACAAAGAGCTCACAAAACTAGCTGAGTAATTCACTTTTCATCAGGACATTTTGGCATCAGGTAGATAATAACCATGGATGAATTTCAGGAATTTGAGTTATTTGGACTCAGTACAGAGAAAATGATAGCTTAGATTCTAATTCGAACTGAAATTCAGTTACTGACAGCCAAAAATACCCATTCTTCTTCCAAGTGCCCTAAGATAGTCATTAGCTCTGGCTTTAATCTTGGGGCATTTTTGTAATGAAATTGACTCAATGTTTGCAAGACAGATGGGGTTACCATCCTTCATGAGGCTCTAGAGGAGAATGGAGCCAAGCTAGATACCAGAAGAGATAAAGGACTGAGTGAAGAAAGACCTAAAGACCCACTTGGATCTCAACAATTCTTTGATAATTCCACTGGCATGTTTTTAAACATGGCACACATTTTATGTGAACATTCTTTGAATGTCGACAAACTTCTACACCAAAGGAACTATTATGAGAACCAAGATAAAGAGTTCCATCCTCACTGTGCAGCACTGTCCCCCCTTACCGTCTTTTCCTACCACATATCCCCAGCTTTTACACATCACTGTTCCAATTAGAACTACTGCAGATGAGATTTGTCTTTCCTAGGGTTTCCCACCATATATGTAGTTGGACTCTGTTGATATCTGACTTTTATTACAGAGTACATATCCCCAGCTTTTACACATCACTGATCCGATTAGAACCACTGCAGATGAAATTTGTCTTTCCCAGGGTTTCCCACCATATATGTAGTTGGACTCTGTTGATATCTGACTTTTATTACTGAGCACAATGTTTTAAAAATGCAGCCATATTGTTGAGTATGTCAGTTATTGTGTCATTTCAATTGCTGGTTAATATCTCACATGTGGAGCTTTATAATTGTTCACTTCTTCATAGGCATTTGGGATATTTGTAATTTCTGCTATATATGATCAAGCTGCTAAAAAACATTGTTTCACAAGTCTTGGTGGAGACACATATTTTCACTTCTCTTTGGTAAATGTCTAGGACTAAAACTGTGGGGTTATATTGTAGTCTGCCTCCATCTGAAATGAAAATGTCAAGTTATTTTCCAATGTGTCTATAACCATTCTATATCCTCACTAGTTTTGTTTAAGAATTTCCATTGTTGAAGAAGACATCAGAAGATGGAAAGACCTCCCATGTTCATGGGTTGGAAAAATTAATATAGTAAACATGTCCATTCTACCCAAATTAATATACAGATTCAATGCAATCCCAGTTAAAATCCCCAAGACTTTTTTCACATGCTTGGAAAAAAATCCTTAAATTCATATGGAAAAACAAAAGACCCCGAATAGCCAAAGCAACCCTGAGTGAAAAGAGCAATACAGGGGGTATCTCTATACCAGACTTCAAACTATACTACAGGGCTATAGTCATAAAAACAGATTGGTACTGGCACAAAAACAGACCTATAGACCAATGGAACAAAACTGAACATCCAAACTTGAGCACATACAATTTTAGCCACCTCATATTTGACAAGGGGGCCAAAAAGACTCAATGGAGGAAAGACAGAATCTTCAGCAAATGGTGTTGGCAAAACTGGATCATCACTTTTAGAAGAGTAAAATTAAACTCCTACCTCTCACCTTGTACAAAAATCAACTCTAGATGGATCAAAGACCTCAGTGTGAAACCCCCAAAACTCTGAATGTGACAGAAGAAAAAGTTGGCAGCAACCTACAAGACATAGGTCTAGTAAACATGTGTATATTAAACAACATTGGTTTACAGAATCTGATAAAAATGGTAATGCATCTGAATTAAATGGAGATATAATTCGCTGTTGCCCACATTTGCTTTACATAAAATCTGTAGAGCAAGAACTTTGGGATTGACACATACAAATGTTCTCTATAATTTCTCTGTTGTACAGTATCACCTTGTAGCATTCTCTTTAAGATGATTTAACGTAAAAATTAAGTTTGCTTCCCAAGTTAATCATATATAGTCACCCAAAACAACATGGGTGAATTTGATGAAATCTGTGCCTTGACTCCACCCTATAGTCATGTATAATACAACTGTCTTCTGGAGACTCATACGCAAAAAAAAAGGGGGGGGGATACAGAAAGACATGAAACCTTTTCATCAAACCCTTGCAATTCAAATCTTAAAACTAACTATGGGAAAAGATTTGTTTGTTCCAACAGGACAAAACGTCACCAACTTAACGGCTGAGAAAGAAAAGATACAGGTTTGCATTGAGTAGGATGTACCAAAAAGTGGCAACGGAAAGGCTGACCCGTCTGAACATTCAAAGGAAGAAAAGCCTCAGATTGCCATAAACATCGAACCCCTCTGTGGATCCTACATGTAACAACTAGTTATAATGAGTCCTAATGAAACTTACCTTCTAGGTGCCACAAAGGTTCTGATATGAGAGACTTCCTTGCCTTCCCACCCATAGAACAAGGAGAAATATGACAATGATGAGGTCGCTCCCCAACTGTAAATTGGAGACAACTATTGTAGAGGTAATCTCTTATAAAACCGGTAAAACTGCTTTCTTTAATTGACTACTAGACATGGGAACTGTGGAAGGGATTACTCTCTGTTCAGAACCAAATATAATACTAAAGTCCTAGGGCTATGCACTCAGGCAAAATATATTAATACAGGAGCTCTGACATCAGCAATGGATTGTTCTACCAGGTGGATGTTGGCCAGGGGATCCAAGGCCCCACAAAAGGTAAGGGCTCCTTGCCTCTAAGTTGGGATACCTACAGGAGGAGAGGCAATAAGACCCTGCTGCCGAAGACCTGACGTTAACATGGGAGGGATGTATTGAGACCACACATGCAAGTGTACAGATGGCCTCTGGAATGCCAGAGAGTGTTACCAAAGGCCACTAAACCAATAAAGCAAATATGGGTCTCCCTGAGTCAAGCAAGACTCCACCGTCAGCACCAGCTACACCTCACCTGCCTGGAAATACTGTGCAGCAGAGGCAGCCATGTGCCTGTATATCCCAAATCTAATTGGCTATTGGCTCTCCCCTTGGAGAAATAACCCATGGCTGATGCCACAAGCTTACATCCTCTACAGGTTAGGAGATGTTATAAGCCACAGTAAGACCCTGTCATATTTAACAGGGGGGAAAATTGTAATTCATGGATTAACATATCCAAACATGTGTCTATGCTAAAGTAACCTACCATAACTATTAGTGCTGCTTAAATACCTATATATCTAATTGCTTGTTCTTCATTAGTAGGATCGAAAGGTTATTCCTGGACAAACTGTCAGCCCATGAAAGGAAACAGCCAGAATTGACCAGAGTCCAAGTCAACAGCTCCAGAGAGAGTGGACTGTTTTACCTCTCATCCACCTGTGCCCCTTTTCTAAGCCTAGGGAACAACCTGCGGAAGAGGGGGCGTGGTAGAATGTAAGGGCTGCGATTGGGGTGAATGGTGAAACTACAGCAATGTAGTCTGGACACTCATTTGATCAACTTGATTGAACAAACAACCTGTCACCCCCCACTGGATGGTGGGGCTGTAGGTGTTTGGGCACAACAGCCTGCAGATAGGTTTTGCATGAAGGATGCTTGTACTCATGGATTATCACTTATAGCTAAAAATGAAAAAAAAAACTGAGAGAAAGATGCAGGACAGTTATGGCAGAATGCATGATCTGGGATGGGGTGGGGGTGGGGGGGAAGGAAAGGGAAATAAGCCTGAACTGAACTGGAAAAAATGTATGAAATGCACAAAGCATCAATAAAAATTAATTAAAAAAAATAAATAAAGCTAAAAAAAAAAAAAAGACATAGGTCTAGGAAAAGACTTTTTTTTGGTCTTTTTGAGACAGGGTTTCTCTGCAGCCCCAGCTGTCCTGGAACTCACTCTTCAGACCAGGTTGTCCTTGAACTCATAAAGATCTTCCTGTCTCTGCCTTCCCAGTGCTAGGATTAAAGGACTATGCCACCACGGCTGGAAAATACTTTGTAAATCAGACAGCAACTACACAGAAAATAAGGTTGACAATTGACAAGTGGGATCTTATTAAACTCAAAAGTTTCTGTACAGCAAAAGAAACAATCAGGGAAGTTAAGAGAAAACTCACGGAATGGGAGGAAACCTTAACTGCTGATACATCAGACAGAGCATTAACTCCCAGAATATATAAACTACTCAAAAAACAAAGAAGAAAGAAAACAAATGACCCACTCAAAAGATGGAGTAAAGAGCTGAACAGATACTTCACAAGTGAGGAAATAGTGATGGCTGAGAAACATCTTAAAAAGTGTTCAACATAGCTAATAATTAAGGAAATGTAAATTAAAACCACTTTAAGATATGATCTCACTCTGATAAGGCTGGCTAGGATCAGGAAAAAACAAATGATATCAAATGCTGGAGAGGTTGTGGGGAGAGGAGAACACTCATCCACTGCTTGTGGGAATGCAAACTCATACAACCATTATGGAAAGCAGTGTGGAGAACTCTCAAAAGACTCAAAATCAGCTTGCCACCTGACCCAGTCATACTACTCCTGTGTATATACCCAGAAGACTCATCCTACCGCAGAGATACATGTACAGCCATGTTTATTATGGCTCTCTTTACAATAGCAAAGAGCTGGAACCAACCCAAGTGCCCTTCAACTGATGAGTGGATGGAGAAAATGTGGTACATCTACACAATGGAGTTCTGTGCAATGGTAAAGAAAGATGACATCATGAAATTTGCAGGTAAATAAATGGAACTCAAAGATATTAAGTGAAGTAACGCAGTCCCAGAAAAACAAAAGATGAATGGTATCCCTCATCTGTGGATGCTAGCACCAAGTACCTAGTTGTAAGGGAAACTGAGCAACATTAATGTTATTTTCCTCATCATCTGAAAACAACTGTGCTCTTATATTGTGAATCTCTAGACAGGTTCTAGAACTAACCTATCATTTATTTTCAGACTTTGGATTTTTGGTATATGATGGTGGGCATGTATACATATTTTAGAGTAACATAAAACTAAAATTGAAAAAATTGAATCAAGAACTATGATATGGAAATAACATACAGCTTGTTTTCAGAAGATACAATTTTAGTATAGGTGTGATGTATCAATCTGGTGTAACTTAACCTTTCTGGGTGCTTAATGACTATACTTAATGCCCATATCAATTTGGGTGAGAGACATAAGGGATAACTTTGTTCTTTGCCCTCCGAGGTCAACTAAGTCTCAGGAGACTATGCATGGAGGCATCTCTTGAAATATCCTGCAAATGTGGGTCACCAGTCTTCCTGTTCAGGGAGGTCTTGGAGATCCACTAATGGGACTTCAGCTAGTGTCCAGTCTATAAAGAGGAAAGTCTGCTCATGCTTCAAAAAGGGAAGCCTGGTCTAGCAAGACCTAACTTTGTCCTCAAGTGGATGGAACTGGTAAATGAAAAGCTGAAAGGAGCCAAGGACTCCCCCGACCCCTGCCCACGCCAAACAAAACAAAACAAAACCGAGTGACCCCTGAGGACCAGATCCTCAATTGACTTTGAGAAAACAAAAAGCTTGGTTAATCTGGGCTAACTGTGTGGCCTTAAGCATCCAAAAGGAAGGTATAACCAGAAATAATAATCAGTAAGACCTGAAAAATTGTTCTTCAGATATAAAACTTGAGATCTTAGAAAAAAATAAAAATAAAAAAACACAAAAAAGGTACATTAAAAATACACCAACTTGCTATGTAACATAGGAATGTTAAGTAATATTTTTTTTTTACCTGCATACAGCTCTACTGTTAAAATGTGAATCCCTAAACATGTTTGGAGGTAACCTATAGTTTATTTCCAGATGCCATAATTTTGGCATGTATATATTCATATTTTGGAGCAATACAAATGGGAGGGAACAACAAAAACAAAAAAGACCAGTTCAAAGACTGAAACAGTAAACTTCTGCATCAAAAAAGTTAAAAAAGACTGAGAAAAAGAATGCATGAGCTCTGGCAGGGTGTGGGGGGCATGGACGGGGGAATGGGTCTAAATTTGACTAAGAAATGTTGTAGGAAATGCACAAAACTTTAATTAAAAAACAAAAAAATTTCCATTGTTGCCAGGCATGGTAGCCCATGCCTTTAATCCCAGCACTTTGGAGGTGGAGGCAGGCAGATCACCTATCACTGTCAGTGCAAGGCCAGCCTGGTCTGCATAGTAAGTTCCAGGACAGCTGGGGCTATAGGGAAACCCTGTTTCAAAAAGACCAAAAAAAAANTTATTCTTCAAGCTGATTAAAACCTCAGTAATTGTGGAGAGTTGACATAACACAGCGTAAATATATCTTGGGCTACCTTTTTCCTTCTAAATAGCTATTTATTGACTGCCTCTGCTTTTGACCTAACATCCTTGGTCTGATTATTTTTTGCTCAAATCTGTTTTTGGATAATGTATAAACCAGACCCCTAACTGTCCACTTCCATCTCACCAAATCGCAGAAGTTAGGAATTGAGTCATCAGGAGTAGGCAATCTAAGGGCCTGTAGCAGAGAGTTCCTGATCCACCTTATGCTTCCACCAGTATATATGAAAAAATGTCTTTGTATGTTTCTTTTCTTTTCTGATGGTGGTTTGAAAGAGAATGCCCCCCCCCCCATAGGCTCCAAGTATTTTGGACATTTCATCCGCAGTTGGTGGCGGCCATTGTTTGGGGTCTTAGAAGAGTGTGAGGTCTTGGAGGAAGTAGCATCACTGAGGGTGGGCTGAGAGAGTTTCTTTTTGTTTTTGGTTTTTTTTTATTTTATTCAAAGACCAATTTATATTTTATTGCAGTTTTGGTGCATTTCGTCAACATTTTCCCCCCACACTCTACGACCCATCCCCCTTTTCCTGCCCCCCCCCCACCCGCGTTCGTGCATTCCTGCCAAACATGTTTTTCATCTTTTCTCCGTCTCTTTTTTAAACTTTTCCATGCAGAACTTCAACTGCTTTGTCTGTTCTTTGATCCAGTCTTTTGTGTTGTTGTTCCGTTCCCGGTTGCATCCCTCCAACTTAAAGGCCTAGATACCTGCCACACATATGTACAAATTAAAAATTATGCATGGCTTTTAATATCTTCAGCGTATGATTTCAGTTAGTATTATAAGTATATTATTATTAAGGTCTTATTAGCAGAAGATGTCAGGTTGTCCTTAAGGAATGGTTTTGAGAGGCTTCTCCTTGGCAATCCAACACCATCAGTCCCTAGACCTTGTAAACTCCACAACTGAATCTTTCCTTCTTGTGGTTAACCAATAAGGTCCAGTAACACGGTGTCCCTGCCGTGATCCTTCCATACTTGCATCCATGATACAGCCTGGTAGTCCAACAATGGCAGTCCTACACTCTGACGAGGCTGAAAGCCACCCCAGTTTGCTTTGCTCAGTCCACAAATCTGGATGTCTCAGCAGCAACAGCTTGCACGGAAGAAGGTTTGGAGGATTCTTGGAGGACATGAGTCTTCAGTCCATATTGCAATGTTGAAAAGCTGTGTCTCATCATTTGAAGGATGGCAAAAGCGGTGGGAGCTACAGGGTAGCTGCACTTGCCAGTAAGAATTGAAGACAGGCACAACACTTGTTCTTTTTTTTTCTTTTTGTTCTTTTTTTTACTAAGATCTCAATTTTTTAAATTCATGAAAGTAACAATTTTCTCATCCTTACGGATTATTTCTGGCTTATACTTTCCTTTTGGATGCTTAAGGCCACACAGCCCAAGTTAATCAAAGTTTTTGTTTAATACTTGCCTGAGCTACTGAGCAAGTTCAAAATGAGCTTGAGACTTAGCAAGACCTTGTGTCAACACAGAAAGTGAGAATGGGAAGCTGCTGTGATCAGCTACAGCGGATAGAGTAGGCGTTGCCCAGTGGACTACAGTAGTGGGGGTGGGGAATAATGTGCAAAGAAATGGGAAGATTATCTACTATATTAGTTGTGGAACTATTTGCTCCAAATTTTCCTCCCAGAAGGAGGAGGGAGACTTGTAAGACTTGGGAAATAAAATTCACAAGGACTGCAAGGAAGCTCCAAAAAATTTACAAGATTCCCAAGGCTCCTTCTCAAAGTTATTTTAAAAAATACATTTAATTAGCCAAGGCCAAGCGGGTGGCACAGACCTTAAATCCTAGCACTTGTGGGGCAAAGGCAGGTGGATCCTGTGAGTTCAAGGCCAGCCTGGTCTAAGCTTGAGTTCCAGGACAGCCAAAACTACAGAGAGACCCTTCCGCAAAAAGACAAAAAAAATATAGTTTATTCATTAATTTTATATTTTAGTATGTATGAGTATATTTCCTCTTGCATGATGGTAAGTGCGACCTTAAGCATTGCAATGCTTGCATAGGTCAGTAGAGGGAGTTGGATCCACCAGAACTGGAGATACAGATGGCTGTTAGCTGCTATGTGGGGGTTGTTAGGCACCATGTGGAGTTCTGTGACAGAACCTGGGTCCCGGCAAGGATCATCCAGTGCTCTTTAACCACTAAGCCATTGCCCCAGGTCCCCTCCTCAAGGCAATGTAAATAGTAGCAATTGCTGGGCAGAAGAGACTCTTCTCTCTCTGGCAGCCAAGCTGGGGGGGGGGTTGATACAGCTGCCTCTGAGTTATCCATGCTCTTGCAAGTAATCCCTTATCTAAACTCCTATAAGCAACCCCTATAAACTCACAGGCTCACTAATTGTTTATTTGTTCTATCATCAGTGCTCTGTATGAAATGAATAGATGTTTGGTCATATCTCTACAGGAAAAGCTACAATATACCACTAAAAGTTTTTTAAAGAGGTGAAAAATCAAAGCACAATGGATGAAAAACAAAAAGAAAAATAACATGAATGATGATTTTAAAGAAATCAGTTTGACGTCCCCAAAGTTTTGGAACTTCAGTTTTGTTTCATTGGTCTACAGGTTTGCTTTTGTGTCCGTACCAAGCTGTTTTTAATGACTAAAGCCCTTTAGTGGGATTCATACCATATGCAGGGATAGTTCAATTAATTAAAAGTCAATAAATATCAAGAAACACATAAATGGACTGAAAGACAAAAACCACATGAATTATCTCAAGTGAAAGCAGAAAAGCCTTTACAAAAAGCCAACGCCTCTCATGCTTGAAAGTCAAACATACTATTGAAGTCTGGTATAGAGATACCCCCTTTATTGCTCTTTTTGGCTCAGGTTGGCTTTGCTATTCAGGGCTTGTTTTTCCATTATGAAATTAAGGACATTTTTTAACAAGCCTGTGAAGAAAACTCTTGAGGATTTTAGTGTGGGTTGCATTGAATCTGTATAACAATTTGGGGCACTGGGTGATTTCTTCCCACTAATTTATTTCCATCCATGAGCATAGAGGAGTTTCTTTCCATCTGCTGATGTATTCTTCAATTTCCTTCTTCAGGGAGTTTACAAAAACTTTTTGAGATCTTTGGTGGTTTTGTATAGGTTTATTCCTAGGTATTATATTCTTGTTTTTTGAGGCAATTTTGAGTGGGTAGGTCTTCTTGTAGTCCTTCGTCAGTTGCTTGTTGTTGATGTCAAGAAAGGCTACTGAGGGTTCTGGTTAATCGTAGTATCCCTCCCTCCCATTTACTGAAAACGCTTAATCGTTTCTATTTTCTAGAGTGTTCGGTGGAGAAACTGTTCAGCATCCCGTAGTAAACTAATCATATATCAATCAAAAAGAGATAGCTGACTTCCTCTTTTTCCAATGAGTACTCCTTTACTAAATTTTCTAATTTCTGCTTATGGGCCCTAGTAAGTGTTTCACGCACTATATTAAAGAGGAGTAGCACACAGGGGGGAGCCTGGCCAAGGGGGTGGGGCCTCCTACCCATTAAGGGGGAATGCTTCTGTCATGTCCCCATTTAAGATGATATCGGCAGTGGGTTTCCTGTATATGAGGCTGTGAAATTAACAGTGAGGACTGATCGCTCAGCCAATGTCCCCGCAAGGACGGTAAGCATGAGGGAGGTTATTTTGTCAAGGCGTTTTTTCTGTATCAATTGAAATAATCATGTGGTTTTGTCTTTCAAGTCCATTTATATGTGTTTTTTTGATATGTTTATTGATGTTCATACATTGAACTCTACCTGTCTCTGCGGATAATCACTTGGTCATTAGTGCATGAAATCTATTTTTGCTTTAATGGGTTTGCAGTGGTGTTTGGGTTGAGAAATTTTTGCCAATCTTGTGTTCATTAATGAGATGTTCTATAGTTTTCGTTTTTGTTTGTATCTTTGCTGTGATTTGGGTATGGGTAGAGTTGATGCTGGCTTCATAGAAGTTCTACACAGATAAAAGTGGCCTGTCATGGTGGAGAGGCATGGCAGCAGTGGGCCCCAGACCAGGAATCTGAGTGCTCACATGTTGGAGCACACACAGGAAGTAGAGAAGGCAAACTGGATGTGGACATAGGCTAATGAAATAAAAACTCTCATAACCTGCCCCCAGTGATGTTTCCTCCTGCAAAACTTCTGCGAGCTTCCCCAAACAGTGCCCGACAACCACACACACACACACAAAAAAAAAAAAAAAAAAAAAAAAAAAAAAAAAAAAAAAAATTAAAAATTTAAACATAAAAAGGAAAAATCATGATCACATAAAACCAAATGAGCATCAGCATGCAGCTGAGTGACCCCCAGGAGACCTCATTAAGCAGAATGCATGAAGGAATCCACTTAACATGACATGGATGTCCAGTTGCAAATCTTTTACTAGCTTTGAGTATTAAAAATTAACTTTCAACCTTTCAACTAAAATTCTATTCCCCTCTTGCACTTCCAGGCACATCTCCATATTCCCAGAATGTAGGTATAAATCATCTGTTCTTCCAAACATTGTTTCTACTCTGTAGCTCTAAGTCATTATAAAACTTTACTTGCCCTAGTGGTATGCAAGCTAAGTTTCCCCAGTGAAGACCTGATGTTGACAGATTTTGTTGAGTAGGTGTGAGTGCATACTGTTTTAGGAAGGATACTCTTCTGCTTGAAAGATTCTTCAGATAGATCTACAGGGAGTTACCCAAAGTAACAGGGGGAAAAAAAGAGGCAGTGCCTAACTCTCCATGTACTTTTTCTTAAACCTTTCCTTCTCAGAATAGCACTGGGTTTTCCAGGAATATTCAGTGGGGATAACTTGGATGCATGTCAGTTCAGTTACTCTGCTTGGAGGGATTCTTGTTCAGTCATTTGGGGAAAATTTTGGTTTGCAAAGTGGATAAAGTTTCAGAGTATGAACCCATTTGCGGACAGCTATTTCATGGAAGCTATAAACATCTTTTCCAGGTCATTTGTTAACTTGAACCTAAAAAATATTTGGCATGGAAAAAGCTAGGTCCCTTTAGGACCTGAAATTTGGTTTGGTTTTAATTTCCATGTTGTGGTTTTTGCGTTCTCTTTCTCAAGCAATAGAAAACCAAGTATGTGAGTGTAATATCACTTAAACTAAAACAGGATCAAAATAAAGGGCTGTACAGTAAGACCCTTGTCTATTGTACAAAAAAAAAAAAGATAATTCATGGATTAGCATACCATCCAAAACATCTGTGTCTATACCAAAGTAACCTACCATAATAATTAGTGAGCTGGTTTAAATATCTATATATCTAATTGCCTGGGCTTCATTAGTAGGAGTATGAAAAGGTACTCCTGAACAAACTGTCCAGCCCATGAAAGGAAACAGCCTTTACTGATCAGAGTCCAAAACACATCTCCAGAGAAAGTAGAACTGTTTTGCTTCTCATCATCCACCTGTGCCCCTTTCTAAACTTAGGGAACAATCTGCGAAGAGGGGCATGGTAGAATATAAGTGCTGCAATTGGGGTGAGGTGAAACTACAGCAACATCGTCTGGTCCCGCTTCTTTTATGCAACTTGACTGTATTACAAGCCGCCCCCTAGCTTGGATGTGGGGCCTTGGGCTTGTGTGTGTGTTTGGGTGCAACTGCTTGCAAAATGGTTGTACATGAAGGATGCTTTGTACTCAACAACACTTATTACTTAAACTTATTACTTGGCAAAAAATAATAAATAAAAGTAATGTAAAAAAAAAAAAAAAAAAAATCCTGGATGGTGGTGTCTGCAGCAGATTCATCCACAAAGTTCACCCTAAGAACTCTGATATAATATTAAAAAAAATAAAGCGATGTGAAAAATCAAGGCTATGAATTTGATACAAAAAGGTTGAGATTCAATGCACTGACTCAGCTGTCTCTAAATATCGTCAGAAGTGTGGACATCCATGTCAGTATCATAAGCAATGAAACATATAAACATTCATCAGAAACTGGCCTTATGATCCCTACCACACATTCTCATCTAGAAACTGGACATAGGGTAAAATTAGCTGCTCCCTGCAGAACATCTATCTGTACTATTCTATGATTTCACAATATCTTTGAGGTAGAGCTGACCATTATTGAAACTTCCCTTAAAGATTTGTTAGTGTTTAAAAAAAAAAGATTTGTTAAGTTTAGAGCCTGTTGGGTGAGCACACACCTGTAATCCTAGCACTGTGGAGGGCAGAGACAGTGGATCGTTGTAAGGTCAAGGCTAGCCTGGTCTACAGATGAGCGCCAGGAGAGTTGGGGGCTACAGTGAGACCCTGTCTCGAAAAGAACCAAAAAAGAAAAAAAAAAAAGATTTGTACTGTGGGCTGGAGAGATAGAGCTTCCTTCCCAAAATGCAATCCTGTGACCAACACCAGACCTACTTATTCAAACAGGCTTTTGTTCTAACAACTAAACATTATTGCTTCTTTTTCTAGTCTTAAAATCTTTATGAAACACAACACTAAATCACATGCAATCAATAAGGTCTGGAGCATGATGAAACTATAAATCTGAAGAAAAGAAGACACTTAAAAAATAACATGGGTCGGCTTGTAAAGTCATTTATATGACTTGGCCCTATGAGAAGGTGATGGGAAAGACCTCATAAAAAGTAGAGAGGGCTTGAAAAGAATCAACTCATTGAAAATATCCAAGTTCAGGCAAATTCCCTGGAGGAAACGATTTATGTAATGTGATGTAATGGGGTTCTGGGAAAGGCAAAATACCCAAAACACTAATACCTACCTAATATGCCTTCCACGGGCTTCGGACTCCCCACGTCCCATTCGACTACTCCTGATCTTTAAATAGGTTTTGATGGAATTTTTAAAATAGTTCATCATAGTCTTGGCGTTGTGGCCGCACGCCGTTATCCTACCACTTGGGAGGGCAGAGGCAGGTGGAAGCTTTGTGGAGTTCAAGGGCAGCTGTCTACAGAGTGACTCCAGGACAGCTAGAGCTATAGGAAGACCCTGTCCCCTCGAAAAGGCCAAAATATATATAATAATAATATATAATATATATATATAAGCTAGTTATCACTCCTACCACATTTAACACCATATACATCATCAGAGAACTTACTTACATTCAGCCAAACTCTGAGAAAATATAAATGGATAAGTGATAGACTAAGTTAAATCTAGAATCTCTGATGGATGAAATGCCACAGAAAGGGATCTTGAAGGATTAGAAAGAATATGAAGCTAGGATTTAATGGGTAGCTTCTATCAACCTTGTTGGAAATGTTTCTACTTTGCACTTATTTACCATTTCATATTCAGAATAGCCTACTAGTTACATATTGTTAGTCCCAATTTTTAGCTGATGAAACTATGAACTCTAGGAGAAAGTAAATTTGTTCAAGCTTAGAGACTTAATAAATGGTAAAACCTAGGTGTAGATCCATACCTCCTCACTTCAGAACCTGGGCGTGATTCTGTCTAGGTGTAGATCCGTAACTCCCCACTTCAGAGCCTGGGCGTGATTCTGTCTAGGTGTAGATCCGTAACTCCCCACTTCAGAGCCTGGGCGTGATTCTGTCTAGGTGTAGATCCATACCTCCTCACTTCAGAACCTGGGCGTGATTCTGTCTAGGTGTAGATCCGTAACTCCCCACTTCAGAGCCTGGGCGTGATTCTGTCTAGGTGTAGATCCGTAACTCCCCACTTCAGAGCCTGGGCGTGATTCTGTCTAGGGTGTAGATCCGGTAACATCCCCACTTCAGAGCCTGGGCGTGATTCTGTCTAGGTGTAGATCCGTACTCCCCACTTCAGAGCCTGGGCGTGATTCTGTCTAGGTGTAGATCCGTAACTCCCCACTTCAGAGCCTGGGCGTGATTCTGTCTAGGTGTAGATCCGTAACTCCCCACTTCAGAGCCTGGGGTGATTCTGTCTAGGTGTAGATCCGTACTCCCCACTTCAGAGCCTGGGCGTGATTCTGTCAGGTGTAGATCCGTAACTCCCCACTTCAGAGCCTGGGTGTGATTCTGTCTAGGTGTAGATCCAGTACTCCCACTTCAGACCTGGGCGTGATTCTGTCTAGGTGTAGATCCATACTCCTCACTTCAGAAGCCTGGGGTGATTCTGTCTAGGTGTAGATCCTAGCTCCCACTTCAGACCTGGGGTGATTCTGTCTAGGTGTAGATCCTACGCTCCCCACTTCAGAAGCCTGGGCGTGATTCTGTCTAGGTGTAGATCCGTAACTCCCCACTTCAGAGCCTGGGTGTGATTCTGTCTAGGTGTAGATCCGTAACTCCCCACTTCAGAGCCTGGGTGTGATTCTGTCTAGGTGTAGATCCGTAACTCCCCACTTCAGAGCCTGGGGTGATTCTGTCTAGGTGTAGATCCGTAGCTCCCACTTCAGAGCCTGGGCTGTGATTCTGTCTAGGTGTAGATCCGTAACTCCCCACTTCAGAGCCTGGGTGTGATTCTGTCTAGGTGTAGATCCGTAACTCCCCACTTCAGAGCCTGGGTGTGATTCTGTCTAGGTGTAGATCCGTAACTCCCCACTTCAGAGCCTGGGTGTGATTCTGTCTAGGTGTAGATCCGTAACTCCCCACTTCAGAGCCTGGGTCGTGATTCTGTCTAGGTGTAGATCCGTAGCTCCCCACTTCAGAGCCTGGGCGTGATTCTGTCTAGGTGTAGATCCATACCCACTCGACCTGGCTGAGTTATGTTCCTACCCCCACTTCAGACGGCTCTGTGGTGTGATCGTACTCCCATAGCCTGTTTCTACTATGGCACTTGCTTGGATACAGAGTGCTCTCCACTCCCTAGAATGTTCAACATAAGCACTTGCCTCTTACTAGCAAACGCTCAAAGAAAGAGATAAGATACTAAAAAACACAAATTTTCTCTCCTCATAATTTTTGCTTTAACCCAATAGTCTTTCAAATTTTGCATTTGGGTGTGTTGTGTGCTATATTTCTGTGTGTGTGTGAATGTATTGCTCCTGCCTGTATGTAATGCACCTGTGTTTTGTAATGTACCTGCAGAGTCAGAAGAGGGGATCAGGATTCCCCTAGAGACTAGATGTATGGATGGTGTGGCGCCAAGATGTGGTGCCGGGATCGAGCCCAGGTCCATCTGCACAGAGCGCCGTCTCTTAACCACATGAGTAACTAATAACACCCTCAAATTTTTTCTTTTAACACCAGGAATTATCCTCAAAATAAGCATTAGGCACAAAGCAGTCTATTCACTGCGGTAGTGAATTGAAAAATGTCAAAACTAGGCTTTCTCAGTTGGCCAGAAGCACTTGGATAGTCTTGCAGAGACAAGAGTTGGGGTTCCAGCACCCGCATCACAATTCACCTGTAACTCACTACTCCGGGATTGACAGCCATCTGGCCTCCACCACACCTGCATACATGTGACAAACACCATAATAAGAAACTAAAAACAAATTAATCTTTTTTTAAAAACATGATGCAAAATTTCCTATGAGTGTTAATATGTTCTATTTTCTTCTTTTGTTTTTTGTTATTTGTATTTTTTTCACAAAATTTGTTTATTGTTAGTCAAACTTTTCCCATAAGTCTAACACACATTTCTCAATCAATCTAGAGTTACTACCTTTCCATGCCCTCCCCACCCACCCGAGTCCCTGTACTACTGCACTAATGTCCCTGCATCTTTCTTTTGTTTTTCCAGAGTTGTTTTTTTTCCAGTTTTTTTGTTGTTATGACTTCCTCCAACTTTAGTTATATATATATAAAAAAAAAAAAACATAGTGATATATATAGTATATATATATAATCATATATATGACAAATATATACATACATACACATATCAACTTAATTGGAGGACTTTGTTTTTTCCTAAAAGAGTCTATTTTTCCTTAAGGAAAAATGCACAAAGGCGCCTCTTTGGCAAAGCCAAACAACCAGCAATCCTGCATTTGTGTTTTCCATTTGGGGTCTTTCCTCTAGTCCCTCCAAATGAGTCCAGTAAGCACAGCTCTTGTCTGATGGCCCCTGCACTGGCCTCCATGAACACAAGCAAGGTATCCAACAATGGGCAGTCCATACTCTGAGAGGCTGACTTTCGTTCAAAGTGGGTGTCCCTCAGCAGTCCTCATCCACATTGGAAGGTTGAGAAAGTAAAAAGCTGGGGCTCTGGAGATATATGGTTCGCTCAACGGTTGAAGCCCTGCTCTTCACGAAGGCGCCGGGTCGGTCCCCACACCACCATGGCGGCCGAGAACTGTCTGAAACCCAATTCCAGGAGAACTGCCAGTTCCAGGAATCTGACACCTCTTTTTACTCAGGCATTGCACGAACGGGTGCCACAAACTTGCATGCAGACAGTACATTATACAACAAAAAATAAATAAATGCGGCGTGGTGGCACGCCTTTAATCCTAGCACTTGGGAGGCAGAGGCACCGGGATCTCTGGTGAGTTCCAGGACAGCTGGTCTACAGAGTGAGTTCCAGGGTGCAGCCAGGAGCTGCAGGGAGACCCGGTCTCAAAAAGACCAAAAAAAAAAAAAAAATGTAAAAAAAGCTGTATCTCATGTCCTTGAGTAGTGCCAAAATCAGTGGCAGCCACAGAGCAGATGCACCTGCCTGTAAGAATTGAAGACAGGCCAACCCGGCATGGTTGCGCACGCCTTTGATCCTAGCACTTGGGAGGCAGAGGTAGGCGGATCTCTGTGAGTTCAAGGCCAGCCTGGTCTACAGAGTGAGTTCCAGGACAGCCAGAGCTACAGGGAGACCGTGTCTCAACAAGACCAAAAATAAATAATAAATAAAAGAATTGAAGACAGGCCAAACAACAGTGCTCTCTTTTTTTTTTTCTTTTGTCTTTTTACTAAGTCTCAAGTTTTGAGTCTGTCTGATTACAGTTTTCTCTGGTCTTATTGATTATTTAGTTTCTGGTTGTCTTTCCTTATGGATGTTTAAGCCCACAGTTAGCCCAGAGAAGGTTTTGTTTCGTTGAGGTCAGTTTGTGATCAAGAAATATGCTATGGAATAACATACAGTTTTGTTTCCAAAGGATAAAATGTTAATATAGGTGCAATTAATAGGTGGTGCAACTTATCCTTTCTGGGTGCTTAACTACCATGCGTGATGTGCCAACCAATTTGGCTGAAGGACCTGGGGGACAACTTTGTTCCTTGCCCTCAGAGTCAACCAAGTCTTAGGGGCATCTCTTAAATTCCTGCAATATGGGCCAACGTTTTTTCGGGAGGTCTTGGAGACCACTAAGGGACTTCAGCCAGTGTCCCATCTACAAAGAGGAAAGTCTGCTCATCCTTCAGAAAAGGAAGCCTGGTCTGACAAGACCTGCTTTGTTTCGTGAGTGGATGGAACTGGTGGATGAGGAGCTGAAAGAAGCAAGGGACTCCCACCTTCCCCCCCCCAAAAAAAAACCACAAATAAATCTTTTTAAGTTTCAAAACCACTTCAAAAAAATATGAACCAACATCCTACAAGTAAGAATTATACTGATGGCAAATAAGCACCTAAAACTGCTCTCAGAGTCATAAGCATCAGGGATACACATGCTGAAACATCAGTGTGGTAGCATCCTATATGCACTGAATAGTTGAGCTTGAAAACACTAGGTTAACAAGAATGTTCACAATGGAAATCTTTTTTTTTTTTTTTTTTTTGAGACAGGGTCTCCCTATAGCCTCAGCTGGCTTGGAACTCACTCTGTAGGCCAGGCTGGCCTTGAATTCACAGAGATCTGCCTGCCTCTTCCTCATGAGTGTGCCACCACACCCAGCTTAAAGACTGGTCCTTAGCCACCATGTGGGTGCTGGGAATTGAACCCAGGTCCTCTGCAGAGGCAGTCGGCACTCTTTAACCACTGAGCCACTCTCCAGCTCAACAATTAAGAATAATCTTTTTTTTTTTTTTTGTGTGCTGGATAGCTTTAGTGTCAACTTGACACACCTGGGTTGAGGGAGCCTCAATTGGGGAATTTGGTCCATTGGATTGGCCTGTGGCCACATCTGTGGTGTATTGTCTTGATTGTTGAGCAGTGCCAGTATAAGAAGGCAGGCAGAGCAAGCCAGTAGAGAGCAAGCCAGTGAACACCAGTCCTCCATGGCCTCCAGGTTCCTGCCCTGAGTTCCTGCCTTGGGCTCCCTAAGTGATGAAATGTGACCCAGGAGATGTAAGCTGAATAAACCCTTTCCTCCCCAAGTTGGTGTTGGTCAGAGTGTTTTGTCACAGCAATGGAAGACCAACTAGGACAGACTGCCATTGTTGGATTACCTCAGCAGTATCATGGAGGCCAGTGCAGGGGCATCAAGACAGGGTGCGTGTTTACTGGACTTCATTTGGGGGACTATGGAAGGGAAAGACCCCAAAGTGGAGCACAAGTGCAAGATTGATAGTTGTTTGGGTTGCCAAAGAGGAGCCTTCAAGCACTTCCTTAAGGAAAATATGACATCTTTTAGGAAAAAAAAAAGTCCTCCAATTCAAGTGGTATGTGTATGTATGTATGTATTTATGTGTATGTATATATATGTATATATACTGAAGCAATGCAAGTAGGAGAGTATAATAACAACAAAAAACTGGAAAAAAAACTCTGGAAAGACACAGAAAAAGATGCAGGACATGTATGGCAGAGTACAGGGACTCGGGTGGGGTGGGGAGGGCATGGAAAGGGAAGTAACTCTAGATTTGATTGAGAAATGATGTAAGACTTATGGGAAAAGTTTAATAACAATAAAAAAATTTTGTGAAAAAAATACAAAATAAAAAACAAAAAAGAAAATAGAACAATATTAAACACTCATAGAAATTTTTGCATACATGTTTTAAAAAAAGATTCATTTGTTTTTAGTTTTTATTTATGTGTGTGTCACATGTATGCAGGTGCTGGTGGAGGCCAGATGGTGTCAGATCCCCTGGAGCTGGAGTTACAGGTGATTGTGATGCGGGTGCTGGAAGCCCAACTCTTGTCCTCTGCAAGACTATCCAAGTGCTCTGAACTGAGAAGCCCTAGTTTTGACATTTTTCAATTCACTACCGCAGTGAATAGACTGCTTTGTGCCTAAGCTTATTTTGAGGATAAATTTCCCTGGTTAAAAGAAAAATTTGAGGGCTGTATAGTTGACTCAGTGGTTAAGAGGACTGGCTGCTCTTGCAGAGGACCTGGGCTCGATTCCCGGCACCCATATGGCAGCCAACAACCATCCATAACTCTAGTTCTAGGGGAATCTGATCCCCTCTTCTGACTTCTGCGGACATTACACAACACAGGTGCATTTACATACATGCAGGCAATACATTCACACACACACAGACATATACACACAACCACACACAAATGCAAAATTTGAAAACTATTGTTTAAAGCAAAATTATGAGGAGGAAAATTTGGTTTTTAGTATCTTTATCTCTTTTCTTTGAGAGTTTGTATAGTAAGAGGCAAAGTGCTTATGTTGAACATTCTAGGGAGTGGAGAGCACTCTGTATCCAAGCAAGTGCCATAGTAGACAGAATCACACCCAGGCTCTGAAGTGGGGAGTTACGGATCTACACCTAGACAGAATCACACCCAGGCTCTGAAGTGGGGAGTTACGGATCTACACCTAGACAGAATCACGCCCAGGCTCTGAAGTGGGGAGTTACGGATCTACACCTAGACAGAATCACGCCCAGGCTCTGAAGTGGGGAGTTACGGATCTACACCTAGACAGAATCACGCCCAGGCTCTGAAGTGGGGAGTTACGGATCTACACCTAGACAGAATCACGCCCAGGCTCTGAAGTGAGGGAGTATCGGATCTACACCTAGACAGAATCACGCCCAGGCTCTGAAGTGGGGAGTTACGGATCTACACCTAGACAGAATCACGCCCAGGCTCTGAAGTGGGGAGTTACGGATCTACACCTAGACAGAATCACACCCAGGCTCTGAAGTGGGGAGTTACGGATCTACACCTAGACAGAATCACGCCCAGGCTCTGAAGTGGGGAGTTACGGATCTACACCTAGACAGAATCACGCCCAGGCTCTGAAGTGGGGAGTTACGGATCTACACCTAGACAGAATCACACCCAGGCTCTGAAGTGGGGAGTTACGGATCTACACCTAGACAGAATCACGCCCAGGCTCTGAAGTGGGGAGTTACGGATCTACACCTAGACAGAATCACGCCCAGGCTCTGAAGTGGGGAGTCATACGGAATCCGCTCGAAGGGCACGGTCTCACCAGACAGAATCACGCCCAGGCTCTGAAGTGGGGAGTTACGGATCTACACCTAGACAGAATCACGCCCAGGCTCTGAAGTGGGGAGTTACGGATCTACACCTAGACAGAATCACACCCAGGCTCTGAAGTGGGGAGTACGATACCCGACGAATCACGCAGGCTTGATGGGCGACTCCTAACAGAACACGGCCTAAGTGGGTTACGATCTACAGCGACCGCAGGCTCTGAAGTGGGGAGTTACGGATCTACACCTAGACAGAATCACGCCCAGGCTCTGAAGTGGGGAGTTACGGATCTACACCTCGACAGAATCACGCCCAGGCTCTGAAGTGGGGAGTTACGGATCTACACCTAGACAGAATCACGCCCAGGCTCTGAAGTGGGGAGTTACGGATCTACACCTAGACAGAATCACGCCCAGGCTCTGAAGTGGGGAGTTACGGATCTACACCTAGACAGAATCACGCCCAGGCTCTGAAGTGGGGAGTTACGGATCTACACCTAGACAGAATCACGCCCAGGCTCTGAAGTGGGGAGCTTACGGATCTACACCTAGACAGAATCACGCCCAGGTTCTGAAGTGAGGAGGTATGGATCTACACCTAGACAGAATCACGCCCAGGCTCTGAAGTGGGGAGTTACGGATCTACACCTAGACAGAATCACGCCCAGGTCTCTGAAGTGGGAGAGTATGGATCTACACCTAGACAGAATCACGCCCAGGTTCTGAAGTGAGGAGGTATGGATCTACACCTAGGTTTTACCATTTATTAAGTCTCTAAGCTTGAACAAATTTACTTTCTCCTAGAGTTCATAGTTTCATCAGCTAAAAATTGGGACTAACAATATGTAACTAGTAGGCTATTCTGAATATGAAATGGTAAATAAGTGCAAAGTAGAAACATTTCCAACAAGGTTGATAGAAGCTACCCATTAAATCCTAGCTTCATATTCTTTCTAATCCTTCAAGATCCCTTTCTGTGGCATTTCATCCATCAGAGATTCTAGATTTAACTTAGTCTATCACTTATCCATTTATATTTTCTCAGAGTTTGGCTGAATGTAAGTAAGTTCTCTGATGATGTATAATTTGTGTAAATGGTGTGGTAGGAGTGTAATAATATAGTTATATATATATATTTATATTATGTATATACTATTTTTTGGCCTTTTCGAGACAGGGTCTTCCTATAGCCCTAGCTGTCCTGGAGCTCACTCTGTAGACCAGGCTGACCTTGAACTCACAAAGATCCACCTGCCTCTGCCTCCCAAGTGCTAGGATTAAAGGCGTGCGCCACCACGCCCAGCTAGGAGTGATAATATTTTAAAAATTCAATAAATACCTATTTTAAAGATCAGGAGTAGAATGGGAAGTGGGGAGTCCGAAGCCTGTGGAAGGCAGATTAGGGTAGGTAGTGTTTTGGGTATTCTTGCCCTTTCCCAGAACCCCATAAATCACATTACATAAATCGTTTCCTCCAGGGAATTTGCCTGAACTTGGATATTTTCAATGAGTTGATTCTTTTCAAGCCCTCTCTACTTTTTATGAGGTCTTTCCCATCACCTTCTCATAGGGCCAAGTCATATAAATGACTTTACAAGCCGACCCATGTTATTTTTTAAGTGTCTTCTTTTCTTCAGATTTATAGTTTCATCATGCTCCAGACCTTATTGATTGCATGTGATTTAGTGTTGTGTTTCATAAAGATTTTAAGACTAGAAAAAGAAGCAATAATGTTTAGTTGTTAGAACAAAAGCCTGTTTGAATAAGTAGGTCTGGTGTTGGTCACAGGATTGCATTTTGGGAAGCTATCTAGCACCTACATTAACAAATCTTTTTTTTTTTTCTTTTTGGTCTTTTCGAGACAGGGTCTCCCTGTAGCCCCCAACTCTCCTGGAGCTCACTCTGTAGACCAGGCTAGCCTTGAACTTACAAAGATCCACCTGTCTCTGCCTCCCAAGTGCTAGGATTAAAGGTGTGTGCCACCACACCAGGCTCTAAACTAACAAATCTTTTTTTTTTTAAACTAACAAATCTTTAAGGGAAGTTTCAATAATGGTCAGCTCTACCTCAAAGATATTGTGAAATCATAGAATAGTACAGATAGATGTTCTGCAGGGAGCAGCTAATTTTACCCTATGTCCAGTTTCTAGATGAGAATGTGTGGTAGGGATCATAAGGCCAGTTTCTGATGAATGTTTATATGTTTCATTGCTTATGATACTGACATGGATGTCCACACTTCTGACGATATTTAGAGACAGCTGAGTCAGTGCATTGAATCTCACTTTTTGTACTCAAATTCATAGCCCTTGATTTTTCACATCGCTTTATTTTTAATATTATATCAGAGTTCTTAGGGTGAACTTTGTGGATGAATCTGCTGCAGACCACCACATCAGAATTTTCTTTTTTTTTTTTTTTTACATTTACTTTTATTTATTTCATTTTTTGACAAGTAATAAGTTTAAGTAATAAGTGTTGAGTACAAGCATCCTTCATGTAAAACCAATTTGCAAGCAGTTGTGCCCAAACCCACACAGCCCAAGGCTCCCACCATCCAGCTAGGGGGGGCTTGTATATACAGTCAAGTTGATCAAAGAAGCGACAGTCTATGTTGCTGTAGTTTCACCATTCACCCCAATTGCAGCCCTTATATTCTACCACACCCCCTCTTCCGCAGATTGTTCCCTAAGCTTTAGAAAAGGGGCACAGGTGGATGAGAAGCAAAAAGTCTACTTTCTCTGGAGATGTTGTTTTGGACTCTGACCAGTTCTGGCTGTTTCTTTTCATGGGCTGACAGTTTGTTCAGGAATAACCTTTCAATCCTACTAATGAAGCACAGGCAATTAGATATATAGATATTTAACCAGTACTAATTATTATGGTAGGTTACTTTGGTATAGACACAGATGTTTGGATGGTATGCTAATCCATGAATTATGTTTACTTTTTTTTTGTAAAAGATGACAAGGTCTTACTGTACAGCCCTTGATTTTGATTCCTGTTAGTTTAAGTGATATTAACACATATTGGTTTTCTATTGCTTTGAGAACCAGAGAAAGCCAAAAAACCAACAACATGGAAATAAAACCACACCAAATCTCAGGTCCTAAAGGGACCTAGCTTTTTCCATGCCAAATATTTTTTAGGTTCAAGTTAACAAATGACCTGGAAAAGATGTTTATAGCTTCCATGAAATAGCTGTCCGCAAATGGGTTCATACTCTGAAACTTTATCCACTTTGCAAACCAAAATTTTCCCCAAATGACTGAACAAGAATCCCTCCAAGCAGAGTAACTGAACTGACATGCATCCAAGTTATCCCCACTGAATATTCCTGGAAAACCCAGTGCTATTCTGAGAAGGAAAGGTTTAAGAAAAAGTACATGGAGAGTTAGGCACTGCCTCTTTTTTTCCCCCTGTTACTTTGGGTAACTCCCTGTAGATCTATCTGAAGAATCTTTCAAGCAGAAGAGTATCCTTCCTAAAACAGTATGCACTCACACCTACTCAACAAAATCTGTCAACATCAGGTCTTCACTGGGGAAACTTAGCTTGCATACCACTAGGGCAAGTAAAGTTTTATAATGACTTAGAGCTACAGAGTAGAAACAATGTTTGGAAGAACAGATGATTTATACCTACATTCTGGGAATATGGAGATGTGCCTGGAAGTGCAAGAGGGGAATAGAATTTTAGTTGAAAGGTTGAAAGTTAATTTTTAATACTCAAAGCTAGTAAAAGATTTGCAACTGGACATCCATGTCATGTTAAGTGGATTCCTTCATGCATTCTGCTTAATGAGGTCTCCTGGGGGTCACTCAGCTGCATGCTGATGCTCATTTGGTTTTATGTGATCATGATTTTTCCTTTTTATGTTTAATTTTTAATTAATCAATTAATTAATTGTGTGTGTGTGTGTGTGTGTGTGTGTGTGTGTGTTGGCGGCACTGTTTGGGGAAGCTCGCAGAAGTTTTGCAGGAGGAAACATCACTGGGGGCAGGTTATGAGAGTTTATTCATAGCCTTGTCCCACATCCAGTTTGCCTTCTCTACTTCCTGTGTGTGCTCCAACATGTGAGCACTCAGATTCCTGGTCTGGGGCCCACTGCTGCCATGCCTCTCCACCATGACAGGCCACTTTTATCTGTGTAGAACTTCTATGAAGCCAGCATCACTCTAATACCCAAATCAAGCAAAGATACAAACAAAAAAGGGAACTATAGACCCATCTCATTAATGAACACAGATGCAAAAATTCTCAACAAAACACTTGCAAACCACATACATCAAAAAGATCATGCATCATGACCAAGTTGGATTCATACCAGAGATGCAGGTATAGTTCAATGTATGAACATCAATAAATATCAAAAAACACATAAATGGACTGAAAGACAAAAACCACATGATTATCTCAATTGACGCAGAAAAAGCCTTTGACAAAATTAACATCCCCTCATGCTTAAAGTCCTTGAGGGAATTGGATTGGAGCGATCATTCCTCAATGTAATCAAAGCCATATATAGGAAACCCACAGCCAATATCATCCTAAATGGGGACATGACAGAAGCATTCCCCTTAAGGGTAGGAACTTGGCAAGGCTGCCCCCTGTTGCTACTCTTCTTTAATATAGTGCTTGAAACACTTGCTAGGGCAATAAGGCAAGAAAAGAAAATTAAAGGAGTACTCATTGGAAAAGAGGAAGTCAAGCTATCCCTCTTTGTTGATGATATATGATAGTTTACCTAAGGGATGCTAAAACGTCCACCAGAAAACTCCTAGAAATGATTAAGAGTTTCAGTAAAGTGGGAGGATACAAGATTAACCTAGAAAAATCAGTAGCCTTTCTTTACATCAACAACAAGCAACTGAAGAAGGAATTCAAGGAGAACTTCCCACTCACAATAGCCTCAAAAACAATAAAATACCTAGGAACAGACCTAACCAAAACCACCAAAGATCTCAAAAATTTTTTTAAACCCCTGAAGAAGGAAATTGAAGAATACATCAGAAGATGGAAAGAACTCCTATGCTCATGGATTGGAAAAATTAGTAAAAACACCCATTTCCCCAAATTAATATACAGATTCAATGCAATCCCAATTAAAATCCCTAAGAGTTTCTTCACAGGCTTGTAAAAAATGTCCTTAATTTCATATGGAAAAAAGACCCTGAATAGCCAAAGCAACCCTGAGCAAAAAGAGCAATAAAGGGGGTATCTCTATACCAGACTTCAAAGTATAGTTTGACTTTAAGCATGAGAGGATGCTGGATTTTGTCAAAGGCTTTTTCTGCATCAATTGAGATAATCATGTGGTTTTTGTCTTTCAGTCCATTTATGTGTTTTTTGATATTTATTGATTTTCATACATTGAACTATCCCTGCATCTCTGGTATGAATCCACTACAGGGCTATAGTCATAAAAACAGCTTGGTACTGGCACAAAAGCAAACCTGTAGACCAATGGAACAAAACTGAAGATCCAAACTTTGGGGACTTCAACTGATTTCTTAAAATCATCCATTCCATGTATTTTCTTTTTGTTTTTCATCACATTGTGCTTTGATTTTTCACCTCTTTAAAAAACTTTTAGTGGTATATTGTAGCTTTTCCTGTAGAGATATGACCAAACATCTATTCATTTCATACAGAGCACTGATGATAGAACAAATAAACAATTAGTGAGCCTGTGAGTTTATAGGGGTTGCTTATAGGAGTTTAGATAAGGGATTACTTGCAAGAGCATGGATAACTCAGAGGCAGCTGTATCAACCCCCCCCCCCAGCTTGGCTGTCCAGAGAGAGAAGAGTCTCTTCTGCCCAGCAATTGCTACTATTTACATTGCCTTGAGGAGGGGACCTGGGGCAATGGCTCAGTGGTTAAGAGCACTGGATGATCTTGCAGAGGACCCAGGTTCTGTCCCAGCATCCACATGGTGCCTAACAACCCCCACATAGCAGCTAACAACCATCGATATCTCCAGTTCCGGTGGATCCAACTCCCTCTACTGACCTCTGCAAGCATTGCATGATACAGGTGCACTTACATACATGCAGACAATACACTCATACATATAAAATAAAAATAATGAATAAAATATATATTTTTTGGTCTTTTTTGAGACAGGGTCTCTCTGTAGCTCTGGCTGTCCTGGAACTCACTCTGTAGACCAGGCTGGCCTTGAACTCACAGAGATCCACCTGCCTCTGCCTCCCAAGTGCTAGGATTTAAGGTGTGTGCCACCACAGCTGGCTTGAATCAAATATTTTTTAAAATAACTTTGAGAAGGAGCCTTGGGAATCTTGTAATTTTTAGGAGCTTCCTGAGTCTTGTGAATTTTATTTCCCAAGTCTTACAAGTCTCCCTCCTCCTTCTGGGAGGAAAATTTGGAGCAAATAGTTCCACAACTAATATAGTAGATAATCTTCCCATTTCTTTGCACATTATTCCCCACCCCCACTACTGTAGTCCACTGGGCAAAGCACTCTACCGCTGAGCTGATCCCAGCAGCCTTTCCCATTCTCACTTTCTGTGTTGACACAAGGTCTTGCTAAGTCTCAAGCTCATTTTGAACTTGCTCAGTAGCTCAGGCAAGTATTAAACAAAAACCTTGGTTAATCTGGGCTGTGTGGCCTTAAGCATCCAAAAGGAAAGTATAACCAGAAATAATCAGTAAGGCCTGAGAAATTGTACTTCATGAATAAAACTTGAGATCTTAGTAAAAAGACAAAAAGAAAAAAAAAGAACAGTTGTTGTGCCTGTCTTCAATTCTTACTGGCAAGTGCAGCTACCCTGTAGCTACCACTGCTTTTGCCATCCTTCAAAGATATGAGACACAGCTTTTTGAACTTCCAATATGGACTGAAGACTCATGTCTCTCCAAGAATCCTCCAAACCTTCTTCAGTGCCAGATGGGGCCTGCTGTGACATCCAGCTTGTGGACTGAGCAACTACTGGGGTTTCAGCCTCTTCAGAGTATAGACTGCCATTGTTGGACTACCAGGCTGTATCATGGATGCCAGTACAGGAAGATCAAGGCAGGACACAGTGCTTACTGGACCTCATTTGGTAACCACAAGAAAGGAAGATTCCAGTGTGGAGTACAAGGGTAGGACTGATGGTTGTTTGGATTTGCCAAGGAGAAGCCTTCAAACAATTCCTTAAGGAAAACATGACATCTTTCTGCTTAATAAAGAAATAATAATAATAATAATAATAATAATAAAATGAAATCATAAGCTGAAGATATTAAAGCCTATGGCATCATAATCTTGACATATGTGTGGCATGCATATATGCATAATTTGGAGTGATGCAAATTGTAAGGAACAACAACAACAAAAGACTGGGTCAAAGAACTGACTAAAGCAGTGAACTTCTGCATGGAAAATTTTAAAAGAGACTGAGAAAAAGATGAAAAACATGTTTGGCAGAATGCACGAACTCTGGTGGGGTGGGGGCAAGAAAGGGGGATGGGTCTAGATTTGATTGGGAAATGTTGCACGAAATGCACAAAACTTCAATAAAAAATTGGCTTTGAAAAAATAAAAAAAACCAAAAACAAAAAGAACTCTCTAAGCCCACCCCCAGTGATGTACTTCCTCCAGCACCTCCACACCTTCTAAGACCCCAAAATGGCGCCACCAACTGGAGACACAATGTCCAAATACTTGGAGCCTATGGGGGGACATTCTCTTTCAAACTACCATACAGAACAAAGAAAATTACAAAGACATTTTTTCATATATACTGGTGGAAGCATAAGGTGGATCAGGAACTCTCTGCTACAGGCCTTAGATGTTATCTGATGACATTCCTAACTTTTGGATTGGTGGAAGTTAGGGGTCTGTTTATACATTATCCAAAAAAGATTTAGCAAATAATCACAAGGATGTTAGGTCAAAAGCAGAGGCAGTCAATAAATAGCTATTTAGAAGGAAAAAGGTAGCCCAAGATATATTTACGCTGTGTTATGTCAACTCTCCACAATTACTGAGGTTTTAATCAGCCTTGAAGAATATTTAATGTAGGTCTAACCTCTCCTGTGGCACTCCCGCATCAACCCCAGGAGCTTCAGTTAACACCAAGTAACTGTAAAGGGTCTCCAGTTTCAGAGGAGAAATGGAAAGACTACTGTCTCTCTTCATGTGTTGCCATGGTGATAGAAGGAACTTGGAGCTCCAGCCTGAGTCTGCAGGCACTTCTTCTAAAACCCAAGGTCTTTTTTGTTGTTCATCAATCCTGGATGCTTACACTCGATTGACACATAGCCTCTTCTTTAAATTGCATCACAAAGATTAATGGTTTGTGGAGGAACATTCAGGGTTTAGATTTCCATCAAGAGACCCATAAAATAAGTATGTAAAATAGAACCGTGGAAACAGCACAGCTCTTGAGAGTTTTGAAATATGAATCTGAAGCTGTGTAGATTTGGATCCTCATCCTTTTCCATAGGGAACTAGAATACCAAAATGGCTTAATGGTTGGTTCAGAGCGAATGCTGCCACTGGCCCAGGGCTACCAGTAGTCTTTCTTCATTATTTTGTTCTAGGCAGCCTTTTATTTTGCTACAGCTGGGCACACGTGGGTCACAATTGTTAAAAAGAAAGAGCAACAACAGGAGGGACTAAAACCACAGCCCTCGCCTGTGAGGAGTTTATTATGTGATTGTCTTGATTATTTTTTTCCAAGAACTGTTGTGCTTTACTTCTCACTCAGAATTGTTTTCAAATTGATTGTGAGTCAGAAACATAAAAAAACTACCATGTTATTAAGAGAGGGATAGACTAATCTACTCAGTATCGTCATCTGAGCTAAATCATGGCTTAGTTTAAAATTTCATGGGGAGAATGCTGACCATCAGGAATCATGTTGAAATTTGTTAGTGCTGTAAGGTTGTAATGTTAATTACTGGGTGGGACCAAGAATGCAATAGCATTGAATTGAAGGAGACAATTATCTATATCAAAGAGCTGTTTCCCTTGACATTTAAATATCATACTGGACATTCATAGGCAGATATTACAGGTATATAATAGTCAATCTTTTGTTTAGATCTTACCAGAGTTAACTGATAAATGTCTCTGAAGACATTTGCATCTTGAACTTGTTGATGTTTTATTGGAAATTACAAATTGTAATGTGCATCCGTGTGTGTATGAGAGTTCATGTTTATGGGTGCCTATGTGTGTGTGGGTACATGTGTACATGCATGGGTGTGTATGTAAAGGCCAGAGGAGGCTCATGTTGGATGTCTTTCTCAGTCAGTGTTGATCTTATACATGGAGGCAGGGTCTCTTGTCTAACTTAGAGCTTGCCAATTTAGCTAGTTTAGCTAACTAGCTTGTTCTGGATACACCACACCCTCCAGGCATTTACATGGGTGTTGGGGATCCAAATTGGGAGCTTCATGCTTACAGCAAATGCTTCACTCACTGAGCCATTGCCCTAACCCCCTTTATTTCATTTCTGCTTCCTATTTTTCTTAGGTATCTATAGACTATATTATATACAAGTAAATGGTGGTTTGATTTGTTTGAGGGTCACTGTTTTATTTATTTTTAATTTTTTATTATATTTTTTATGTGCATGAGTGTGCTGTCTGCATATAAGTAGGTGCACCTGTGTCATGCAATGCTGCGGAGGTCAGAAGAGAGTGTCGGATTGCCCTGGAACTGGAGTTAAAGATGGTTCTTGGCTGCCATGTGGGTGCTGGGAATCAAACCCAGGTCCTCTGCAAGAGCAGTCAGTGCTCTTAACCACTGAGCCATCTCTCCAGCCCTGAGGGTCACTGTTTTAATGCTTATTATGATTCATTGTCTATTAGCAAAAGCTTTTCAGTATTTACAAATGTTATTTCAACTATACTATAATTTCTTATTAAATTAACTGACACAGCTTTATTTATTTATTTATTTGTTGTCTTTTTGAGACAGGGTCTCTCTTTAGCCCCAGCTGGCCTGGAACTCACTATGTAGACCAGGCTGAACTTGAACTCACAGAGATCCATCTGCCTCTGCCTCCCAAGTGTTGGGAGTAAAGGTCTGACATAGCTTTTTAAATATTTTATTTATTCTTTTTGTTTTATGTGTATGAGTGTATTGCTTGCATGAATGTAAGTACACATGTGTGGTGCAATGCCCGTGGAGGTCAGAAGAAGGCATTGGATCCCCCTGGAACTGGAGATACTGACAGTTGTCACCTGTGACATGGCTTTTTATAGAGTATCTACACAGTGCTAGAGTCACAGAGGAGTATGACAGCCACTGACTCTGAGACTCAGTGTAGAATGGGAATGGAGCATTGTCGACAGCTGAAATGTAGGAAGACAAATACAGTGAAAGTAGATGGTGGGTAGAGGGAGGAGTATCAGCGTAGACCTTTCCTGGAGTGCTGATCTAAAAGGCTGAGTAAGGATTGATTTTTCTTGGAAATTTCCTAAGGGGTTCTGGATTTTGGCCTATCTATTAGTGGCTTATGGTTTCAAAAGAATTTGCCTCTAATGACTTTCATCCTTTAGTCAAAGTTGAGCATCTTTTAAGCATGAGGAATGAGCCTTGTGCTCATTATAATGAGAGGTGAGAAAGAGGTGCTTATTCAGTAATGTTGAGTGGACATCAATAGGAGCTTTCCTTTTCCTCACACAGCCTTAGGAAGTATTGACAAGGAAGCCACAAGCCAGTCACTGAGAGGCCTAGGTAGGAAGATTGTGAATTCCAGTTCAGCCTTGCTACAGACTGAGACCTACCTCCAAAATAGAAAACACCACACAAAACATAAAAGGAAGAAATGAAACACCAGTTTGGCAACAATGTGGGTCTAAGAAAGTGTGGTGTCCATCCTGGGTCTACTACTCTCTAGCTGTTTAGCCAATCCTTCAGGGCCCCAGTTTCCATCTTTGGAAGGAGGCAGTCAAACAAGGTTTTCTCCGAGCATTCCTGTATATGACTTTGTTGTTGTTGTTACTGTTTCAAAATGCCTGTGACATAAACAACTTAATGGAGGATGGACTTACTTTGGTCCCTCTAGCTTGGGAAGAACACCATGGTGACAGGAGCCTGTCAGGTTCTTTACTTCGCAGCACACAGGAGGCAGACAGGAGCAGTGACAGGAAGGAGCCAGGCTATAGGATACAGTGCCTAGGGGGCATTACCCTAGGGATCTACTTTCTCCTGCAAGCTCTACCTCCTATAGTTCTTTTACCTCCTTATAGTCTATTCAGATTTTGATTCTATAGGTCTGATCCCTCATGATCTAATTGGCTCTGGAAAAGCCCTCACAGTCACACAGTCACACCCAGAGCTGTGCTTTACTAACCCTCAGCCATCTGCCAGCTAATCAAGTTGACAATGGAGATTAACCACCATCCCTTGCTCTGACATAGTATATGTGTTTTTGTGGTTTTGATATCTTCTATTTGCTGCCCAATTTCTACCTTATTTCCTGCCATCACATTTCCTTTAAGTATTCTTTTGACAGTTCCCTTTGAAATCCTCCTCCATCTTTGATATGGAAAAGGATGCATGTATTTGTTTTCTTTTCCATCGTAGTAAATTAAATCCTCTTGCCCAAAGTAAACCAGATCTATTTGTTAAAAATCTCAGATTGGGGCTGGAGAGATGGCTCAGAAGTTAACGGCACTGGCTGCTCTTGCATAGGACCAGGTTCAATTCCCAGCACCCACATGGCAACTAATAACCACCCATAACTCCAGTTTCAGGAGAATCCAGTGCCCTCTTCTGACCTCCATGGGCATTGCACAACATAAGTGCACTTACATAGATGCAGGCAATATACTCATACATGTAAAATAAAAATAATAAACAAAATAAATAGCAAGTAAGAAAGAATCTCAGATTGATCTTGGCTCAAGGCATTAGTACACTCTGTTCCCCAGGCCTGTCATGCATAGCTCTTCCTTATCCTTCAGGTCTCAGTTGGGGGTGGGGGGGATTATTTCCTTAGAGAGACTTTCCCTGTCGTCCTGTTAGCAGTCACTGTAGTAACTGTCCTCTGAAAGTATTGTGTTTGTGCTGTGTCTGTTCAGTATCTGTCTCTTCTTGGCAGAATGTTTGCCCAGTGCCCTCTGCTTCATCCGCCTAGAACAGAGATTGGCTCTTGATTAGAACTAGTTTAGTTTAAGCCTTGGCTCTATGTCCCCAGCTCTTTAAGGAGTGAAGAGCACAGGCAGCCGTTGTGGAGAATTAGATGATATCAGATGATGAAGACTTGGTGATCAATCTCTTAAATCCTGGTTCTGAGCATTCTGGCTTGCATATCCAGCTTGCTAAATAGCTAACTGGTTTCAAGCTATGACTTTGCTGTACTTCATACTATGCACGTGTGAAAATGATGAGTTGAACCATTAAAATGAACACTTCTTGTGTGTGCAACCTCTTTTCTGGCCAGGCACTGGTCCATCACTTCATAGGTATTAGCTCATTTCACCCCCTCATACAAGACTTTTTAAGTAGTGCCTCTGATTTTTTTCCATGGACACAGAGGACCTGAGACCTGAAAACTCTGCCAGTCTGATAACAAAATACCACAGACAGAGTTGTTTAAGCAAGAGAATTGCATGTTCTCGAAGTTCTAGAAACGGAAACAGGTGCCACAGGTTTGGCTTCTCTTTTGGCCTCTCTCCTTAACTTCCACGTGGTCCCCGTTTTCTGGGTTCTTACATGTCCTTTGGTCTGTGTATCAGACCTGATGTCTCTTCTTTTGGTATATGATCACTCGTCCTACTAGATTAGGATGACATCTTTATGTCCAAATTTAACCTTAATTACATGTACCTAGAGCTTCTGTTTCCAAATACAGTAGCACTAAAAGTTATAGCTACAAGGTATGAATTTAGATGGATCCCAATTCAGTCTTTTACACACTTCCCCAAACCACTCAGATAATGAATGATGGAGATGTATTTGAATCTAGGTCACATCCCCCTGGCCTGCAGCCACCACTCGGTACTGCTGCTAAGACTTCCTCTTAAGTGCTATTTACAAAAGATCAACCTGCAGAGTAGGAGACCCCATCTCCATCTCCATAGAGTGAAGACTAAGAAGGGAAGGGTAGATGGCTGAAGGCTGAGTAACTGCTTAGCATTACTGAGTAAACGTGTGCAGACTGGGTAACTCCTGAAGACTGCCATATCTCATTACTCTCTGTGTGTCTGACGGGAAGGTCACTGTGACAGGAGTTACTGAGCATTATAATTAGCCAGAAACCTCTCCCAACCTCTTCTAAAGTTATTGGAGGCTAAATTTCTCTTTGGTTCTCACACAGATAAAGTGGCAGTTATCCAGGGACTTTAAAAGGCCAGCAAAGTTTGTAAAGGCAGAGCTGATATTTGTCAGAGTGTCTCACTGGAGTCCTAGGTTGACAGGAGGATGTCTGGAAGCCTAGGAATAGAAAAGACATTGTCCAGTGTTGCTGGTGGGTGGGCATCACTGAGTCTGTGTTGGCTTGCGCCAAATGTTCAATAAGCATATACCAGGCACCCGTGAGAGGCTGATTCCTCTTAGTGCCTGCCTGTCTTAGCAGATGAGTTCAACCTCTAAATCATCAGTCACAGAATAGTGCAATGCACCCAAACAACAATACTTCTGCCTACCTGCTTCTTCTGCTTCCATTCTTCCAGCCTTTTTCTTCCAATTACCCTCTCCTGGCAGGTCCTTGATGTCTTTTATTTCTTCATTCTCACAAGATCCACTGGACACATCGATTGTCATTATTACCATTTGCATATAGAACCAGCCATGGAGCAGTCTCCGGTGCTGGTGTGTGTGTGTGTGTGTGTGTGTGTGTGTGTGTGTGTGTGTGTGTGTGATGATGTCACCTTCTCACTTTTCTCCAATCAGTGCTTTTACCTCTGCTGCATGGATGTCCTTTCTCTGCTGGGTGGAAGGCTCTTTACTGACATTATGAACAGATTCCATAGCGTCCTGCCCATCTCAGTCCTTTAGAGTGTCAGTTCCATTTATAGCATCTTGCATCCACAGCCACTAACCTTGTGAGTCCGTTGTTCTATAATGAAAAAAAATATATTTACTGTTGGTTTTAAGAGATTTGTGACATGTGTCTTGACATGATGACATGAGATTTAGAATTAGTACCTACAAAGTGTTAAGGATATTTGTAAAGGCTGGTCACATTAATGATGTGACGTGCCAGAAGGGGTTTTTAGCATTCATTGTTAATTGCTAAATATATCATTAGCCTGCTGTATATGCAGGTATTGTGTCTACATATCCAGTTATCTATGAATTGAGAATATTTGGAAAATTATTTATCTGCATTGATCACATGTAGACTTATTTTTTTCTTGTCATTTTTCTTAGCTTCCTTTCCTGTTGCTGTGATGAAATACTCTAACAAAAGCAACTTAAGGGAAAAAAAGCTTTATTTTATCATGGTGGGGAATTAAAGGAGGTCAGATCTTGAAGCAGCTGGTCACATTGCTGTAATCAGGAAGCAGAGTGAGACGAATGCAGGCTGCTTCTAGCTCCCTTTCTTCAGTTCTGTGGTCCAGGATCCCACCCAAGGGGTGTGGTGCCAACCCACCACTGGGGTCTTTCCACCTCACTTAGTGGAATCAAGGTAATCCCCTACACACATGTCCCCTGCATATGTCCAGAAGTTTGTCTCTCAGGTGACTCTAGATGACAGTTAACACAAACCATAACATTACTATTTCTTGAATAATATGGTGGGATGAGGTACTGTTAGTATTCTAGCGATGATTTCAGCAGTGCATGGTTATATGCAAATGTGACATCATTTTAGATAAGGAACTTAAGAATTTGTGAATTTGATATCTTACACATCCTGGAACCAATTCCCTGTGGATATCAAGAGACTACTGTGTTTAGAAGCATCTTTGACTCTGTTTTAACCAATCTCGTGAAAACACTGCTTTCTGTTTTGGACTTGGAGATAATTTTAAATGTCTCAAACCTTTCTCTGTGAGACAGATGCTTTGTGAAGGTGCTGGGTTTGATTTGCTGGGCTCTTCTGCTTTTCTTGATAACTTCAGCCTGAAAATAAGCTATTTAGACAGTGAAGAAAAACCATGTCTCACAGATTCAAATTTATGGTAATCCTCCTTATATTGCCTAAATAGGGCCTTAAACATACTTTTGAACTTCTCTATTAGTTTTGTGAGTCTGATGGCCTTCTGGTGTTAATAAAAGTCTTGACTATTATGATGAAAAAATAAATGTCAAAAAAAATCTACTTTAATGCACGATGTTTAAGAGGATCATAGGCCTTCTTTGGTTTCAGAAAAATTGGCTTTCCAAAAAAAGTTTTGGGGCTAACTGCATTTTAAAGAATATTAAAAAATGCCAGGCGTGATGACACATACCTTTAATCCTAGCACTTGGGAGGCAGAGGCAGGTGGATCTCTGTGAGTTCAAGGCCCGCCTGGTCTACAAAGTGAGCTCCAGGCCAGCTGGGACTAAACGGAGACTCTGTCTAAAAAAAAAAAAAAAAAAAAAAAAAAAAGAAAAAGAATATTAAAAACTAAATTTTATAAAAATATTGAAAAACTAAGGATACATACACATAATAGTATTAAAAATAAGTTTTCATTTAATTCTATATCTTGTATTCTAAAATTTCACAAGATATCAATTTTTCTTATGTTCCTATATGATCAAATATATTTTGAAAATTAATATTCTAAATTTACAAACTTTTATAATCCTCATTGTGTTGTTCAGCATTCTGTTGCTGTGACAAAACACCTGACAGAGTTAACTTATAAAGAGGAAATGCTTGCTTTGGCATATGATCTGAGATGGTTCAGTCCATGATCTCTAGGACCCATCAATCTGGATCTGTGGGGGTCAAGCCTAGAGGTTGCCCTACGTGACTCATGGGGGCTATTGGCCAGGAGAGGGGGGTAAAGGGAGAGCGAGAGGGAGAGGAAAGGAAGGTGAGAGAACAAGAAGGAGAGAGAGAAACTGTGGGTTCCTTTGGCAGCAAACCTTCAATGCCCGACTTCTTTTGTTTCAGCTTCATCTACAGTTTCTGTCACCTCCCAATAGTGTCACCATTGGGAGCCAGGCTTTCAAGCCAAAGGCCTTAAGGAGGGACTTAAGAGCTAAACTTTAACACAATTTAAAATCTTTTTCTTAAATTATATTTAACGAATAAGTATTTTTTTTTTTTTGTCTTTTTTGAGACAGGCTCTTCCTGTAGTCCCAGGTGTCCCAGAACTCACTATGTAGACCAGGCTGGCCTTGAACTCACAAATATCTGCCTGCCTCTGCCTCGCAAGTGCAGGGATTACAGGTGTGTGCCACCACGCCCAACAACAATAAATATTTTTTAGCAACAAGCATCTCTTACATTTATTTATTTTTTCTAGTTATTTAGTTATTTGTGTGTTTCTTTTTATTTATTGTGATACTTTGGGGGATGGAACCCAAGGTCTTGTTCACAGTAGGCAAGTGATTCATCACCAAGTACTTTCTTTTTTGAATAGAAAATTAATATAAGAAATGCTCCCAGCACTCAGAGTATAGAAGTAGCATGGTTTCCAATAACACAACTTAATTCTCATTTACTAAATATGGCAAAAGCCTAAAACCCATTTTAGGGCTGCTCTATCAACTGCAAGCTTCCAGTTGCTGCTGAGAGCTGAAGATTACAATTCTAATCTGCAGAGGAAGCCAGCTCTTTTCCCATAGTCCCTGTGTTCAGACTATTTAAGGTGGCTCTTTTATACATATTTTTTATTGAGTTTTTGTGCATCGCATATAATAGATCTTAATCAAATTTATAACTCCTCTCCCATCCAAGTTTCATGCATTCTGTCATATAACATATATGGCCTATCCAATCAAGCATTTGTACCCAGATGTCCCTTGGTTCAAGTTCATCTAATCAGTTTATCTGGAGTCACACCTTAAGGAGGATCGGCTCTCCTCAGGCCTCAGTAATCAGTTGCCAATAGTTCCTCAGCTCCACTAAGGTTGGGGCCTGTTGCCCATTTCTCCAGTTCTAGGCTGGATTTTTTTCTGATTGAGTCAGTATGGGTCTTGCGCACGCTGTCACCATTGTTGCAAGTTCATACAAGCCTTTGTTTCCTTATGTCCCTGCACCAACCTCAACTCTTACAATCTTTCTGTCTCCTTTTCCATAATGGTCTCTAAGCCATGGGTGGGTGAAGTTTAATATAAGAGTTCTATCATTTTATTTTTTCTTTTTGCATGTGTGGCGGTCAGAGGACAACTTGTGTGAAACCGCTCTTCTCTTCTACATGTATCCTCCAGGATTGAATTCAGGATGTCAGACTTGGTGGCAAATTCCTTTACTCTCTGAGCCAACTTGAGCTAATTACTGACATTAAAAAAGCAAACTAACTAACTAACTAACAAGTGTGGTGGTGCACACCTTAAATCCAGCATTCAGGAGGCAGAGGCAGGTAGATCTTTGTGAGATCCAGGCCAGCTTGATCTACATAGCAAATTCTAGTTCAGATGGGTGTGTAGGGAGACCCTGTCTCAAACAAAACAAAACAAAACAAAACAAAGCAAAACAAAACAAAGCAAAAAACAAAGAATCTAACATAGGGGTTGGCAAGACAAGATGGCTCAGTGAGTAAAGGCACCTTCCACCAAACCTGATAACCAAAGGCCCACATGGTGGGAGGAGAGAATTGATGACTACAAGCTGTCTTCTGACTTCCACACGCATGCCGTGGAATGTCCCCTTACCGATAAATAAATAAGAATGTCATAAAACTGACATAAAAATCAAGGAAAAAAGGAAGAAAATAAATAAAACCAAGTATTTACCAGACAATAAGAATGTAGTTCGAGCTGGGTGTGGGTGGCACACCCCTTTAATCCTAGCACTTGGGAGGCAGAGGCAGGTGGATCCCTGTGAGTTCAAGGCCAGCCTGGTCTACATAGTGAGTTCCAGGACAGCTGGAGCTACAGGGAGACCCTGTCTCAAAAAGACAAAAGAAAAACATAGTTCATGTATACCTTTGCTACTTGCAGAAGATATTGTGAAAAATAAAATCAAAACTTTTGATATGTATGAAATGCCAATAATGCACTTTCCAAACCAAACTCATCACTGGTGATAAATAACTAAAATAATGATTAGTTTAGGTGAGATAATAGCCATGATGTACAGGGGAGATGCTAAGTTCAGGCCCTAAATGACCCCAAATAACATTTACTGGCTTCAGAAATGTATAGGATAAACCATGAAGTACTATTCAAATTTGACTTCAACTGTTGGGAATATTTCTTGGCCATAAACATGGTTTTTTTCAATTTGTTAACATCGTACAATGTTTAGCCATATGGTCTCCCAGCACATGACTGAGGTGTGGCTTATCAGTTGGGAAGGCCTATATTATATTCCCCGAGGAACATTAACTTTCTTCTCTGACTTGCTAGAACTTCCGAAACCCTGTGACTTTGATGATGAACATCTGGCTGGGATTATTTCGTGAACCAGATGGCAAGAGCTTCTGGAACACATATGAGAGTTTCAGCGTCATAACAGTCTCAATATAGCAGCAGGGTTGCCTACTGCTGTGTATATTGGGAGAGTAGGTGTGAAAATACATCATCCTAGCCGTTGGCACCTGCATTCTTACGGACAGAAGTGTCTTTGCTTATAAAAACACTCTACTCACACATTTGGAATGGAAAGTGGGAGAGAAGCTCTGGGGTCAATAATGCTCAGAGAAAAAGCCTGTAAAAGTTGTTTTATTCTTGGGGAAACAGAGCAAGTTTGGACACTACAAGGGTGAAGTTACAAGTGGAAATGCCCAGCAGGTAGGTGGCCTAGTGCTTAGATACATTGGGAGTGGAGATGTCAACTTTTTTTTTTTTTGGTGGTGATGCTGGAGAGAGTTGGTACTACAAGTAGAACCCAGTACCTATGTTGGTAGGAAAACACTGTACCACTGAGCTCTAACCCCCAGGAAGCCATTTTAAAAAATGGGATATATTACTGAATTACTTTCAAGTATGTAATTAGGTCAACAATCCTTTATTTCCTTTGGACACTGGAGAATAAAAAGAATGGGCTTTTATGCCTAAGACCATTGTGGTAAGAGGGTGGCAGATACGAAATGGCAAGATGGTCCATAAAGCTAGGTACTACCAGATATTCTTATAGCACAAGACTGAATTTTCAGAAATTGTGGAAGATAGCTTCAGACCAGCATAACATGTAGAATTGGGATTTTGCTCAAATTTTTTTTTTTTTTGTATTTTTGAGAGAGGGTCTCCCTTTAGTCCCAGCTGGCCTGGAGCTCACTCTGTTGACCAGGCTGGCCTTGAACTCACAAAGATCTGCTGCCTCTGCCTCCTGAGCACTGAGTGCTGGGATTAAAGGCATGTGTGACCACACCTGGCTTGCTTTTTTTTTTTCTCTAATCTTATGAAGATCTCAAGACATGTGGAGGTAGCACTTGACATCTTGGTTGTGTAAGAAGAAGAAAAAAAATTGCAGATTTTAAATGGCTAATGAACCTGCTGTTAAGGAGATGGCTTTTGGATATTAGATCCCAATGCTGAAATTTTGCCACAAGAAAGGACCGTCATGGGGCTGGAGAGATGGCTCAGCAGTTAAGAGCACTGGCTGCTCCTCCAGAGGATCTGGATTCGGTTCCCAGAGCCCACATGGTGGGATAAAACACTCTTAACTCCAGTTCTAGGGGACCCACTGCTGTCTTCTAACCTCTGCAGGCATCAGGCATGCATGAAGTGCAGGCAAACCATTCAAATACATTAAAAAAACGTTTTAAAAAAGAAAAAGGTTTTTAACAAGAGACCATCTTCATGTTTTGATGATGAGGAAACAAGACCCTGAGAGGAAATCCCAGTCAGGTTCCCTTAGTTAGAAATAAGGAAGGAGCTGAAGAGATGGCTCAGCGATTAAGAACACTGGCTGCTCTTGCAGAGGATCCAGGTTTGGTTTCCAGCACCTACATGGCAGCTAACAACCATCTATAACTAGTTCCAGGAGATCTAATCCCCTCTTGTGATTTTCATGGGCACACCGCATGACATGGAGCACTATAGGCATGTAAGCAATACTCTCATACACATAAAATAAAATAATGAAATATTAAAAAGAGAAATAAATAAGAAGTGTTATTGGAACAATTTTGTATCATGAAAACTGCAAAATATTGCATTGAGAGAGGAAAAGCGTCAGTACCATAAAACATGGCTGGCTTAGAAAGGAGAGACCTCATAAATGGACAAAGTGACTTGTCAGGCTAATGATGTCGCGTCATTCATCCTGGCCTCACACGTCTTTCTCGTATACCCAGTTTGTTTTTGTGAGTTGCATGCTCTTGAGACTCTTTCCACTTCATTATAGCTGAGAGACCTGAAATGTGCAGCAGCCATTTGTGCTGGGTCTCAGTGCTGTGTGGACATCTGTAGGAACAATGAGACCCAAAGACTGCATGTGGAGAAGCACAAAGCACGGAACGAACTCCAGGCTCATGATTACTTTGTTTGCCAAATATTTTCCAGTTATTTTTGAAGAATTGGCTATTTCTTGGGGTAGAGGGTAAGGTCACAATAAATTTAAAGTCATTACTTTTTTTTTTTTTTTTTTTTTTGGTATTTTTGAGACAGGGTCTCCCTTTAGTCCCAGCTGGCCTGGAGCTCGCTCTGTAGACCAGGCTGGCCTTGAACTCACAGAGATCCTCCTGCCTCTGCCTTCCGAGTGCTGGGATTAAAGGCATGCTCCACCACTCCTGACAAAGCCATTACTTTTTAGAAGTACTAAAAAAAGAGTTTTTTAGGTATACATTAATCAGAGTTCCCCAGGGAAACAACTAACAGGGTCTGTAGACAAAAGGAGCTTTGTTATAAAGACTATTCAATTACAGAGAAAGAATGACAAACTCTGGAAGGAAGTGGAAACACTGAAAAGATCCCATGCTGAAATAAAAAAAGAAACCAACCAGCGAAGAAAAGAGCTACAGGAAGAGATTGAGAAGCTCCAAAAGGAAATGGAAATACTAAAGAAATCACAGGATGAAATGAAAAAGGAAATCGAACACTCATCCAATCAAGAGGAAAGGAAGGGAAAGAGCCTCAGAAGTAGAATGGAGGAAGCAGAACAAAGAATATCAGACCTGGAAGATAAAACAGAACAACTAAAAAGATCAAGTAAAGATTATGAAAAATTTAAAAATACACAAAAGTGGAACAACCAGGAAATGTGGGACACTATGAAGAGATCAAACCTCCACATCATAAGAATAGAGGAAGCAGAAGAATCCCAAGAGAATGGTATTGATTAGATCTTCAACAGAATAATAGATGAAAATTTCCCCAAACAAAAAAAGAACCAAACCCATACAAATATAAGAAACATGTAGAACTCTGAACAGGCAAGATCAGAAAAGAACCCCCCCCAGCCATATCATAGTTAAAACACTAGATGCCCCAAACAAAGACAAAATTCTGAAAGCCACAAGAGAAAAACAACAAACTACATATAAGAGGAAACCCATCAGAATTACAACTGACTTTTCAGTGCAAACTATGAAAGCAAGAAGAACGTGGAGCAAAGCATTCCCAGTATTAAAGGACTATAGATGTCAACCCAGGTTACTATACCCAACTACTATAAGATAGTTGAAGGAGAGAGAAAAATCTTCCATGACATAAACAAGATGAAAGAATACATGTCCAGAAAACCAACCCTTCAGAGAATACTTGAAGCAATTCAAAGGACAGAACAGAGGAGCAACTATCCCCAGGCACCTAGAAAGAGAAATTAATAAAAACATAACTGCAGAAATAGAAACTTAGACCAAAAATGCAAATGGATAATAAGGTGAAAGGAAGCAACACACATCTTTCAATTATAACTAAATATTAATGGACTAAACTCCCCAATCAAAAGACATAGACTGGGAGAATGGATTAGGAAACAAAACCCATCTATATGCTGTTTGCAAAACCCATCTCACTCTCAAGGATAGGCACCAACTTAAGGTGAAGGGATGGAAAAAATATTCCAAGCAAATGGTACCAAAAAGAAAACAGGAGTTGCTATTTTAATATCAGACAAAATAGACTTCAAAGTAAAAGAAATCAGAAGAGACAAATAGGGCCATTACATCTTTATCAAAGGAACAATTGAGTATGAAGATTTCACATCACGAATATATATATGCACCAAACTCTCATGCACCAAACTTTGAAATGACAATTCTTCAGGACCTCAAGGCACAGATTAACCCCAGCACACTCATAGTAGGGAACTTCAATACCCCACTGAGACCTTTGGACAGGTCAACCAAACAAAGAATAAACAGAGAGACATCTGAACTGAATGATATGATGCACCAAACAGACCTCACAGACATCTACCAAATATTCCACTCAAATACCAGAGAATACACTTTCTACTCAGCACTCCATGGAACAGTCTCCCAAATCAATCACATACTGGGACACAGAAAAAAACCTCAACAAATACAAAAAGATTGAAATAATTTCATGTATTGTATCAGACCACAGTGCAATAAAGCTCAATATGAACACCAGGATAAGTTTACTATTTACAGGAACACATGAAGACTAAACAACACACTCCTGAATAATGAATGGGTCAAGGAAGAAATAAAGAAAGAAATAGAAACATTCCTGGGACTAAATGAAAAAGACAATACAACACAACAAAACCTATGGGATACTTTAAAGGCAGTCCTAAGAGGGAAGTTTATAGCCCTGGGTGCCTACATTAGAAAAACAGAAAGAGCACAAGTGAAGAATCTAACACTGCAGCTAAAAACATGGGGACCCGGGTTCAATTCCCAGCACCCACATGGTGGCTGAGAACCATCTGCAACTCCAATTCCAGGAGAACTCCAGTTCCAGGGGAATCTGACACCTTCTTCTGACCTCCGGGGCATTGCACGACATGGGTGCACAAGCCTACATGCAGACAGTACATTCATACACATAAATAAAAACATAAATAAAAAATTAAAAAACCATGAACCCTAAATGCAGCAGACAGGAAGAAATAAATATCAGAGCAGAAATCAATGAAATAGAAATAAAGAAAACAATACAAAACATCAATAAATACAAAAGTTGGTTCTTGAGAGAATAAACAAGATAGACAGACCTCTAATCCAGTTAACCAAAAGAAAGAAAGAGCAACTCCAAATCATTAGAATTTTTGATGAAAGGGGAGATATCACGATAGACAACAAAAAGATCCAGACAATCATACGGGAATACTTCAAAAACCTATACTCTACTAAGTTTGAAAACCTAGGAGAAATGGATGAATATCTGAAATTCTGGGAATCAACAAAGCTTAACCAAGAAGAAATTGACAGCTTAAATGGACCCATAATATATGAAGAAATTGAAAATGTAATAAGAAACCTCATAACTAAAAAAAGCCCAGTCCCAGATGGTTTCATGGCAGAATTCTATAAAACATTTAAAAAAGACTTACAACCATTATTATTCAAACTGATCAGAAGGATTCAAGCAGAGGGAAAATCTCCCAAATTCCTTCTATGAAGCCAGCTTCATTCTAATACCAAAACAAGGCAAAGATACCACCAAAAAAGAGAACTATAGACCCATCTCTTTATCGAACACAGATGCAAAATTCTCAATAAAATACTTGCAAGCCACATACAGACCCACATCAAAAAGATCATCCGTCATGACCAAATTGGATTCATACCAGAGATGCAGGGATGGCTCAACGTTTGAAAATAATTAAATATCATAAAACACATAAATGGACTGAAAGACAAGAACCACATGATCATCTCAATTGATACAGAAAAAGCCTTTGACAAAATCTAGCATCCCTTCATGCTTAAAGTCCTAGAGGGAATTAGATTGGAGGGATCATTCCTCAATGTAATCAAAGCCATATACAGGAAACCCATTGCCAATATCCTAAATGGAGAAATGACAGAAGAATTTCCTTTAAAGATAGTGCCCCCTGTTGCCACTCCTCTTTAATATAGTGCTTGAAACACTTTCTAGGGCAGTAAGGCAAGAAAATGAAATTAAAGGAGTACTAATTGAAAAAGAGGAAGTCAAGCTATCCCTTTTTGCTGATGATATGATAGTTTACCTAAGGGATGCTAAAATCTCCACCAGAAAACTCCTAGAAACAATTAAGAGTTTCAGTAAAGTGGCAGGATACAAAATTAACCTAGAAAAAAATCAGTAGCCTTTCATTACGCCAACAATAAGCAATTGAAGATGGAATACAAGGAGACCTCCCTACTCAGGATAGCCTAAAAAAATAATAAAATACCTAGGAACAAAAATAACCAAAGACACCAAAGATCTCTACAAAAAATTTTTAATCCCTGAAGAAAGAAATTGAAGAAGACAGCAGAAGATGGAAAGACTACCCATGCTCATGGATTGGAAAAATTAATAGAGTAAAAATGTCCATTCTACCCAAATTAATATACAGATTCAATGCAATCCCAATTAAAATCCCCAAGAGTTTCTTCACAGGCTTGGGAAAAAATCCTTAATTTCATATGGAAAACTAAAGACCCTAAATAAGCAAAGCAACCCTGAGTGAAAAGAGCAATACAGGGGGCTCTCTGTACCAGACTTCAAACTATACTACAGGGCTATAGTCATAAAAACAGCTTGGCACAAAAAGAGACCTGTTGACCAATGGAACAAAACTGAAAATCCAAACTTGAGCACATAAAATTTCAACCACCTCATATTTGACAAGGGGGCCAAGAAGACTCAATGGAGAAAAGACAGCATCTTCAGCAAATGGTATTTGCAAAACTGGATCACCACTTGTAGAAGAATAAAGTTAATCTCCCACCTCTCTCCCTGCACAAATGTCAACTCCAAATGTATCAAAGACCTCAAAGTGAAACCCAAAACTCTGAAGGTGATAGACGAAAAAGTTGGCAGCAGTCTACAAGACATAGGCATAGGAAAAGACTTCCTAAATCAGATAGCAGCTGCACAGGAAATACGGTCAACAATTGACAAGTGGGACCTCATTAAACTCAAAAGCTTCTGTACATCAAAAGAAACAATCAAGGAAGTGAAGAGAAAACCCACAGAGTGGGAGGAACCCTTCACTGCAGATACATCTGACAAAGCATTGATTTCCAGAATGTATAAACTACTCAAAAAACAAAGAAGAAAACAAATGACTCACTCAAATGATAGAGCATAGAGCTGAACAGAGACTTCACAAGTGAGGAATGAGAGATGGCTGAGAAACACACAAAAAGTGTTCAATGTAGCCGGGCGTGGGGCACAACGCCTTTATATCCTAGCACTTGGGGAGGCAAGGCAGGCGGATCTTTGTGAGTTCAAAGCCAGCTGGTTTGACAGAGTGAGTTCCAGGACAGCTGGGGCTACAGGGAGACCCTGTCTCGAAAGACAAAAAAAAAAAAAAAAAAAAAAAAAAAATGTCATGTTGCAAATATTTAAGGAAATTTAAAACCACTTTAAGATATCATCTCATTCTGATAAGACTGGCTAGGATCAAGACAAATGATACCAAGTGCTGGAGAGGTTTTGGAGAAAGGAGAACACTCACCCAGTGCTGGTGGGAATGTAAACTTGTACAGCCACTATTGAAAGCAGTGTGGAGAACCCTTGGAAGACTCAAAATGAGCTTACCACCTGACCCAGTCATACCATTCCTGGGTATATACCCACAAGACTCATCTTACCACAGAGATACATGCACAGCCATGTTTACTGCAGCTCCCTTCACAATAACAAAGGACTGGAACCAACCGAAGTGCCCCTCAACTGATGAGTGGATAGAGAAAATATGGTACATGTACACAATGGAGTTCTATGCAGTGGTAAAGAAAGATGACATCATGAACTTTGCAGGTAAATGGTTGGAACTAGAAGATATCATGTTAAGTGAAGTAACACAGTCCCACAAAAACAAAAGACGAATGGTATCCCTCATTTGTGGATGTTAGTGCCAATTACCTAGTTGTAAGGCAAACTGAGCAGTGTTAATGTTATATTCCTTGTGATCTGAAAACAACTATGCTCTTATATTGTGAATCCCTTAAAAGGTTCTAGAACTAAGCTACCATTTATTTTCAGAGTTAGGATTTTTTGATATGTGGATGGAGGGTATGTATGCATATTTTAGAGTAATATAATATCAAAGGAATGAGGAAAAGGCTGGTTTGTAATGACATTGTGTCCGACCAGGGTATTTATTTTATGGGACTGCTTCTTAGTATTTCTTGTTCAGGGCTGCTCAAGCTTTTGTCCAAGCCTTTTCTTATTTTTTTTATTTTTATTTTTATTTTTATTTATTTATTTATTTTAATGTGTATGAGTGTACTGTCTGCGTGCAGGTTTGTGCACCCGTGTCGTGCAATGCCGCGGAGGTCAGAAGAGGGTTTCGGATTCCCCTGGAACTGGAGTTCTCCCGAACCGGAGTTTCAGACAGTTCTCAGCCGCCATGTGGGTGTTGGGGATCGAACCCGGGTCCTCTGTAAGAGCGGTCGGCACTCTTAACCGCTAGGCCATCTCTCCAGCCCTGTCCAAGCCTTTTCTAAAACATTATGGAGTAGTTAAAAGTATCAGGCTGGTGTAACTTAGCCTTTCTGAATGCTTAATGACCATACTTAATGTCCATACCAATTTGCCCAAGGTTCTTAAGGGATAATTTTGTTCCTTGCCCTCAGAGGTTAACTAAGTCCCAGGGGACTATGCATGGGGGCATCTCTTGAAATGTCCTGAATATGTGAGTCATCAGTCTTCCTGTGCAGGGAGGTCTTGGAGATCCACTAATGGGACTTCAGCCAGTGTCCAGTCAATAAAGAGGAAAGTCTGCTTATGTTTCAAAAAGAGAAGCCTGGTCTAGCAAGACCTGACTTTGTCCTGGAGTGGATGGAACTGGTGATTGAAAAGCCGAAAGCAGCAAGGGGCTCCCCCCCCCCAAAAAAAAACCTGAGTGACCCTTGAGGACCAGATCCTCATCTAACCTTGAGAAAACAAAAACCTTGGTTAATCTGGGCTGTGTGGCCTTAAACATCCAAAAGGAAGGTATAATCAGAAATGAAAGAATGGTAAGGCCTGAGAAATTGTACTTCATGTATAAAACTTGAAATCTTAGTAAAAAGACAAAAATAAAAAAAGAGCACATTTGTTTTGCCTGTCTTACTGACAAGTGCAGCTACCCTGTGGCTGCCACTGCTTTTGCCATCCTTCAAAGACATGAGACACAGCTTCTCAAACTTCCAATATGGACTGAAGACTCATGTCTCTCCAAGAATCCTTCAAACCTTCAGTGCCAGATGGGACTGCTGAGACATCCAACTTGTGGACTGAGCTACTACTGGGGTTTCAGCCTCTTCAGAATACAGACTGCCATTGTTGGACTGCCCAGGCTGTATCATGGAGGCCAGTACAGGAGGATCAAGACAGGATGTGGTGCTTACTGGACCTCATTTGGTGACCATGGGAAGGGAAAACCCCAGTGTGGAGTACAAAGGCAGAACTGATGGTGGTTAGGGCTTGCCAAGGAGGAGACTTCAAACAGTTCCTTAAGGAAAACATGACATCTTTCAGCCTAATAAAGAAAAAAATAAATCACAAGCTGAAGATGCTAAAACCTATGATATATGTCGCATGCATATATGCGTTTTTGGGAGTGATGCATATTGGAAGGAATAACAACAACAACAACAACAATAAGACTGGGTCAGGGGCTGAGAGATGGCCTAGCATTAACGTCTTTTAAATATATCTGCCTTAATATTTCCCGCTCATCTCCTTTTTCTCTCAGGAGAACTCCCGAATACAGAGCCTAGTCCTCTGTCTGTGCCTATATCTCATCCGTTCCTTATTCCTATGGTCAACCAAGGCTTGAATATGAAATGTCTCCCATTGGTTCATGTTTTGATCATTTGGTCCCCAGTTCAGGGCTCTGTCTGGGAAGGTTACAGAACCCTTAGAAGGTAGAGCCTTTCAAGAGGAAGTACATCACTGGCTTTGAGGTTTTATAGTCTGGCTCTACTTCCTATTCTCTCTCTGCTTCCTGACTGGTAGTCTGCCCTCACACCTCTGCTGCCATGTCTTCTGTCATGATGGACTGTATCCTCTATGGAGCTGTAAGCCAAAATAAACTCTTTGTTCCTTAAGCTGCTTTTGTTGGTGTATTTTATCACAGCAACAGAAAAGGAACCAATATAGAAGGATCTGTGCTGGTTAGCTTTTTGACAACTTGACACAAAGTAGAGCTATGTGGGAAGAGGGAACCTCAAGGAGGAAATTTTTTCTACCAGATTGGCCCATGGTCCTGTTTGTGGTGCATTTTCTTGATTGTTGGCTGATGTAGGAGGCTCACCCCACTATGCAGGTGGGTCTGGACTGTATAAGAACAGTAGCTGAGGGGCTGGAGAGATAGCCTAGCGGTTAAGAGCACCGACGCTCTTGCAGAGGACCCGGGTTCGATCCCCAGCACCCACATGGCGGCTAAGAACCGTCTGTAACTCCAATTCCAGGAGAACTCCAGTTCCAGGGGAATCCGAGACCCTCTTCTGACCTCCGCGGCATTGCACGACACGGGTGCACAGACCTGCATGCAGACTAGTATAAATTCAATAAATAATATCATAAATAATTAATAAATTAAAAAAATAAAAAAAACAAAAAAAATAAAAAAAACAGTATCTGAGCCTGGGCGTTGGTGGCACACATTCCTTTTCTTTTAATTGTGTAGGAGAGTAGGCAGATCTTTTTGGATTCAAAGGCCAGTCTGTCTACATGAGTGAGTTTCCAGGACAGCTGGGGCCTACAGGGAGACCCTGGTCATCGAAAACGCCAAAAAAAAAAAAAAAAAAAAAAAAGTAAAGAACAGTAGCTGAAGGGCTGGAGAGATGGCTCATGAGGTCAGAGCACTGGCTCTCTTGCAGAGGACACATTGCGCCAATGTCCAGCACCAGAATACGGCTTCAACAGTCCAGAGATAATCTCCAGTTCCAAGGGAATTCTAAGCCCCCTTCTGACCTCTTGTGTTCGCACTGCCAGATGGTGTCTTGCATACATGCAGGAATAGCATGTCAATCATACACCTAAATAATGAAAAAATATTTAAAAAGAAGAAGAGATAGAAAGCAAAAGCAACTAGTAAGCAGCATTTCCTCGTGGCTCCTGCTTCAGCTCTTGCCTCTAGGTTTCTTTGAGTCTTTCCTTGGCTCCCTGATGAATGGATGGTAGTGTCAGCGTTAGCCAATAAACCCTTTCCTTCCTTGAGCTTGCTCTTTTTGGTCAGTGTTTTCGTTTCCACTGCAATAGAAAAGCAAGCCGTGTTGTGGCACGTATTTTATCTAGCGCTTGGGAGGCAGAGAGCAGAAAAAAAAAAAAAAAAAAAAAAAAAAAAGTAAAGAACAGTAGCTGAAGGGCTGGAGAGATGGCTCAGAGGTCAAGAGCACTGGTTGCTCTTGCAGAGGACCCTGGGCTCAATTCCCAGCACCCGCATACTGGTTAACAACAATCCATAATTCCAGTTCCAAGGGAATTCTAAGCCCCCTTCTGACCTCTTTGCGCACTGCATGATATGAGTGTGCTTGCATACATGCAGGAAATGCAATGCAATCATACACATAAAATAATGATAAAAATATTTTAAAAAGAAGAGTAGATGAGAAAGCAAAAGCAGACTAGTAAGCAGCATTCCTTCGTGGTCTCTGCTTCAGCTCTTGCCTCTAGTTTCTTAAGCTTCTCCTTGCTTTCCCTTGATGATGGAGTGCAGCCTGTAAGCCAAATAAACCCTTTCCTTCCTGAGTTGCTTTTGGTCAGTGTTTTCTCACTGCAATAGAAAAGCAAGCCAGGTGTTGTGGCACGTATTTTTAATCCTAGCTCTTGGGAGGCAGAGGCAGGCAGATCTCTGTGAGTTCAAGGCCAGCCTGGTCTACAAAGTGAGTTCCAGGCCAGCTGGGGGCTACAGGGAGACCCTGTCTCAAAAAGACAAAGAAAAAAAAAAAAAAGAAAAGAAAAGCAAACTAGAGCAGGACCTTTGGAGATCATACTTGGTCTCTAGTCCCTTCTTCTTGCTCTGCTTCCTGTTTCCCATGAGGTGAAGAAGGTCCTCCAGTTCATTCTCTTGTCAGCATGATGTTCTGCCCAAGTGCATGGGGTAAACAATTGTGGGCTGAGTTCTCTGAAAGTATCAGCCAAATAAATTTTTTCTCCTTTAACTTGTTTATGTCCAGTATTTTGGTCATCCACACAGGCTAATAAATATACCCTCTTTTTACTATTCCTCTGTACTGAGTGTTTTTTATACTCAAAGTATTCTCAGGAGATTCTTATCTTCACCTGCTCTGAGACTCCCACTTTCTCTTAAGTTATGAACAGGAGATGAATGAGAGAGATGGCTTAGCAGTTAGCAACACTTACTGCTGTTAGAGATGACCCAAGTTTGGTTTCCGGCATCCACATGGCAGCTAACAACCACTTCCAACTCCAGTTCCAGGGGATGTAATGCCCTCTTCTGGAGTCTGTGAGTATTGCACACCTAGGTGCACTTACACCCGTGCAAGCAAAACTCTCATACACATTAAAGTAAAAATAAATAAATAAAAACCATTTTTGAAGTTCTGAATGTGTATTTAGGCCCCTTAGAATGTCAATAGCCAACCTGGCATGGAGAAGCAGGCAACAAGTAGCCAATCACTGTCTTACACTCTTTCCTCCTCCTCTCAAAATTTCTGTCTTCATTTTGCTCCACATTGCCTTCATCCATATTATACAGTGGGAAACTTCCTCCTCTCCTTCTCTCTCGAACCTTAATCTATCACAAACCTCTCCTGATTCTCTCTACTCAACATTCCTTTGTCCAGTGTATTCTCTTCATTCCTCTTCTGGTTCTGGCCTGTTTTCTCTTTGCCTGTGCTATTGCATTGTCAAACCCTCTGCTTCTTTCTCTGCCTTCATTATGTTGCTGAAAACAACTCAGTGCAGGTCTGAGAGACCTTGGAAGCCATTGTGGTCCTGACTCCACCACCAGTGCACAGTGGAAGGACAGTGGTTCAGTGAATCCCCCCCCCCAACTTTTTCTTCAGGCAAAAATCAACCCTAGGTCCCAGGGCTGCACAATTTTGAGTTCACAAATATTGAGACACTTCCTCAAAGTAGAACTGAGTAACAGTAAATCTGGCCTAAAATGGACCACCAAAATCATGGTTTAAAAAAGTTGTTTCAAAAAATGTGAGATTGGAGAAGCATTAAAATAGGCATTATGGGAAAAGCTAATTCTTATTCTTGGACTTTCTTTTCCTTGTTTTATGGGTTAGTGTAAATATTATTTTGAATGACATTTTGGACATGAAATTGGATGGGAAACATGCTCTTATTATTTATGGCCTCTGGAGGTCCTAAGATGACCCTGCTTTGCGGACATAGTCAGGTTGCTTTGGTAACTAATTTAAGAAGGATCTCCTACTGTCATTAGCTCTGAGATGTTCCCAGTCCTGGTCTCCAGTGTTCAACCCAGGCCACCCAACTAGACTCCACTTTCCTACTCTTTGGCCGTTTTTTACTTGGTTATTTTCTTTTCTTACCATTGACCCCAACCTAAGTGGATTGAGTAAAAAACTTAAAACCTAAAAGGGAGGTATTTGGGACCACTGCTTACCTCACAGAAGGTTTCTTAGACCCCAGATAAAACCAAGAGTTTGAAACTCACTGGGAGAGACACAGCCATTCTGACTGGTAATAAGATTTGAGTCCAAGGTCAGTATGAAGCCCCACGGTACTCTTGAACTTTGCCTCTAGAACAGCTGAAAAGCACTTGTTTTAAAATTTATTTATAAACAACTGTTTCTAGTGAACTTCCTGGAACAAAGATGGCCTGATCCAAGTAGAGTCTCTCTGCCTTACTCCTTGAAACAGAAGTTGTTGAACATCTTAGAGAAGTCAGAAAGCCACTATATTAGCACCCCTCTACCTTAAGAAAATCACTGTGTTGCTTAAGAAAACGGACAGTCCTGTTGTTGAGTCTGTGATTTTCCATTTGGCTTCGACTTTGGTCTGCTGATTTCTTCCACTCCTCCCTTGACTGGAAGCATGGCCTCATGGGACATGAATATCGGGATTATGCTAATGAGGCTGCTGAGTGCCAGTTTGCCTGGCCTGGGACACTGTATTCTCCAAGTTCTGTTGGGCAAATGGTCAAACCCACTTCCCCTCAGTCCTTTGAGAGTGAGAAGAAAAATCCAAACCACCTTGGTCAATAGCATTAAAGGCATTTTTTACATGACTCCAAAAAAAAGCTTGGCCAAAAAGCCCATTTGGTTTATTTAAAAATTCCAGTGTATTATCATTGCACGAGGATTTGAAACTGGCAGCCACACGGATGCCAAAGATGCTTCTGGGATGTTGTTGGTACAGGCTCAAAATTATCAGGAGAAGCCAAGTTTTAAAATTGCCTAACACAATTTTGTAAAAAATGTAAATCTTTATGCTTACTATGCTTTCTGTTTGACGGCCTTCAGTCACATTCTGTTCGATTTGTAGATGGAAGAGAAAAAAAGAAATAATGTGAAAAGCAATCACATTCTGAATTTTTCAAACTTTCTGTTGGCAAGACAGGCAGGGGTATTGTATGTAGGACTTTTGCTTCCATAAGAAATATAGATTGGGCTACAGTGTTTATAGTTATCAAGAGAACTATATTTTAGACCAAATTTGAAACACAAGAAGGAGAGAAGTTAAAGTAGCTACCTGTGACCGAAAATACCTCAACAGATTAATTTTTCAAGTAAAATTATACTTTCTTAAGCTTTCAATCAAAAAAATTGTCTAGACCAACACAGTGGTCACATGCTCATCATAGGAAATAAGGACTTTCACTGATCTATAATTGATATGAAAACAACAGGTAAAATGGATTACAAAATAGGAACGTTTAAAACATTATTTGAACAAAGAAATGTTGGGGTTCTTAGCCACCTTAATTTCTTCTAACATCTCTGATGTGAGGTGATTTCTGTCTTACAAATGACCAAGCTGAGGGTGCAGGCTAGTAAGTCCTTTGGCCTAGATTAGAGTTTGTGTTTTGGATGGGAATGTTGTTCCTCCGCACCACTCTGCTTCCTTAAATGGAGCTGTATTACTAACTGTATTAGTCACTTTTCTGTTGCTGTGATAAAACCACCATGAGCAAGGGAACTTATAAAAGGAAGACTTTATTTGAGCTTATGCTTGATGGTTCCAGGGAATCAGAGTCCATTGTGGAGGGAAGCATGGTGGCCGGGGCTGGAGCAGCAAGCTGAGGGTCACATCTCACAATGAGCACAGGAAGCAGAGAGAGAGACTGGAGACCCCAAGGCTTGTTAAACTCACTAAGCCTGCCCCCAATGACATACTTCATCCAGCACAGCCACACCTTCTAAGACCTCCAAGAACAGTGCCACCAACTGGAGACAAAATGTCTGAATACTTAAAGCCTATGGGGGACACTATCATTCAAACCACCACACTAATAGATCCCAGCGCTGTGATACATAGCATTATACATTACATACATGTATGGAATTCTCAAAGAATCAATTAAAAAAACATTTAAAAAGTATCAGATGATGTTTTCTGGACCTAATTTCATAAGAAGGTGGGTAACATGCTATAATTAGCACTTTGTGTGATTGCATCAGAAACCTCAGAAGTATTCCGAAGAGAAGCCTTGCTCTTTAAATCCTCAATATTGCTAATTTTTTTACTAGACCTTTTCCCTATAAACACTACAAAGCATATTCTAACCTCATTGATGTCATGTTTTAACTCACATAAAACAGGCCACTTACACGTTTATGAACATATGTTGACATTTTTGGAGCTTTATAAAATCAACTATTTCTTGTTCAGTGTAATTAATCATTGTCCAAAATTGTTCATACATGCAAGGAAACCAAAGACTTGCTTTTCCCTAGTGCAGATACAAATCTGAAGATAAATAGCAAATTGGAAGTGAAAATTGGAGCTTAATAGGCTTCTAACACAGTAGTCTTTAAATATATTTATTATGTGTGCATGTGTGTGTAGCATACGTGTGTGTGTGTGTGTGTGTGTGTGTGTGTGTGTAGGGCAGAGACCAACATCCAGTGTTTTCCTTGATCAAGGTCTCTCACTGAACTAGTGTTCACTGATTGGCTAGACATGCTGGCCAGTGAGCTCAGGATCTGTCTGTCTCCACCCACCCTGCATTAGCAGAACTGGGCATGTGACCTGGTCTGGCCAGTCCTGTGGCTTCGAGGGATGCAACTTGAGTTCCTCATGCTTGAGCGGTAGGCACTTTCCCAACTGAGTCATCTCTCCAGCTCTCTCATAGCAGTCTTATCCTATCATAGTAAACTTCTAATGGAAAAGCCGGGAAACCCCTGTCATTATGTGGACCATAAATGTCAGTCTGTCAGTGTTGTGCATAGTTTTCCTTTTGCTGCTGCTTAGAGATGTACAAGACTTTGATTTACAATAGCAGAGGATTTTCAGACTTGGAGATTTGTGTTGAAGCTTTATATGCACATTTTCCTTTAAAAGAACTATTTTCTGGGCTGGAGAGATGGCTCAGCAGTGAAGAGCACTGACTGCTCTTGCAGAGGACCAGGGTTCGATTCCCAGTGCCCACATGGCAGCTAAGAACTGTCTTTAAAGCTGGGTGTGGTGGTGTACACCTTTAATCCTAGCACTCAGGAGGCATAGACAGGTGGATCTCTGTGAGTTCAAGGCCAGCCTGGTCTACAAAGTGAGTTCCAGGCCATCTGGGGATATAGAGAGACCCACGGAACTGGAGTTATGGATGGTTGTTAGCCACCCTGTGGGTGCAGGAAATTGAACCTGGGTCCTCTGGAAGATTGGCCAGTGCTTTTAACCACTGAGCCATCTCTCTAGCCCCTAAAGATTTGATTTTTATCTCTCAATTATGAGTGTGCATGTTTGTCTGTAAGTGCGTGTGAGTGTGGCTTCCTACAGAGGCCAAAGGCTTCAGTCAGTCCCCCTTGGAGCTAGAGTTAGAGGGAATTGTGAGTTGCCCACCATGGGTGCTGATGATGGAACTTTGGTCTCTGCAAGAACAGTAGGTGCCCTTAACTGCTGAGCCACGTCTCCAGACATAGAGCAGTTTCGGTTTTTTTTTTTTTTTTTGTGGGTTTGGGGGTTGAACTCGGACCTTCATGCTTCCAAGGCAAGTGCATTGATGACTGACCTATCTTCCCAGGCCTGGTCCTGCACATTTTCTAAACCTACCATCATGCGATCACATTTTCAACACTCCTTTAATTAACCCAGACTTAATTAGGCAATAACTTTCCCAAGGTTGATCTGGAACCTGACCCAGTAAGGACCTCTCCTTTAGTTGTTGGTATCTGGCCTTGGCTGCCTATTTGGTATTTGGAAGTAAATATGATAAACTGTAATCTTTCTTCCTCTCTTTCTTTTCCTTTCTTTTCCTCTCTCCTCTCCTCTCCTCTCCTCTCCTCTCC
>VZQC01006772.1:3599137-3669035 GCA_009823505.1 Rhizomys pruinosus
AAAAAAAAAAAAAAAAAAAAAAAAAAAAAAAAAAAAAGAAAACAGACTTTCTGTGGCAAGTGTCAGGAGGCTCCGCTGGTGAAAGGAGGAAGGTGGGCTGTGAGCCTGGTGGAGCCAACTTCTCCTCTCTATCTCTCAGCTCCTTTGTTCCTTGCTGGTTTGATAATCAGGTTTCACATGGCAATATTGTTCCAGCTTTTTCATCACTTAAAACACCCAAACTTTCCATTTTACTGGAATTTCGGGGGTTCCTCAGATGTGAGACTTTCAGTTTTAAAGCCAGGAAAGCCCCAGGCAGACTGTTAAGTTTGTCCCCAGCACTGGCTCAGCTCCAAGTCCAGCAGGAAGTAGGGCGCTTCTTTGAATAGCTCTTGTAAAATGTTCTGACTTTCTTAGAACTGACTGTCTTTGACCAGGGTCTGTCTTGGAACCAATGGTCAAGAGGATACAAATATAAAAACTGGTTTAGGTTTAGAAACAGTCCTACCTGGACTCAATGCAAAGGGCTGGTCCTAAAATAAACAAACAGCAACAATAAAAAAACAAAACACCCAACAAACAAAAACTAGTCTGTGTATAGAAAAGCAGAGAGAGATTCTATGTGGGTGAATACAAGGGACACTCTATCCTGGTGAATGGTAGGAACAAGTTCTCAGCCCCAGTCTCCTTCCTCCACAGGGAGGTGGATGATTCCAAGAGATGCTATGGTCACTTGCCAGGTGGGGTCAAGAAAGAACACCCAGCACAGTTAGAGAGCAGTCCTTCTGACGCAAGAGCATTGGGAGTTCTTGGCTCTGTGGCCTTTGAATAGAGAACAGATCTATTTCCTGGCTTTTGCTACACAGCAGGATTTATGGAGGTTCATGGATGGTGTGCCTGTGGGGTGTCTGGCAGATTCTCTGAGAACATACTGCTAGAGAAACGAGTAAAGACAAGCCTTCAGCATCTGTTAGATGCCACAAAAGAGCCCAGCCTGATCCTCAAGGAAATAAGAGTTTTTGTATACAGAGAAGGGCCTCTGTCTAGGAGACTGATCTTCTAAAGAGTTAAAAGCATGTTTTGTGTGTAGTAAGTACCAGCTTGAAAAGGCCTGGAAGCTGAGTCCGCCTTTTAATAAACCTAGCGATATTCACTGGGACGCTACTAGGCTAAAAGGAAAGATTATTTTTGGCTCTCATATTTCCTGTTTTAGGAGAAAATGATGTCCCAGAAAGACTTACCAAGCTGAGAAACTGCTCATATAATGAAATTAAAGACAGAAGAGAAATTTCACACTGAAAATTATACTCTGAGTGAGAGAAAAAAGTGTGAAAATTATTGAGGGTGATGAGAGATACATGCTGTAATCAGGAAAGAAATATGCTTTAATTTAGGAGACCTAGTGTTTGAGGTACTGCGTGTTGTAGAGGTGGGTACCAACTCTATCTTCCTGAATATGGAAAAGCTAGAAATGCTGCTAACAGGAATGACCCCAGAGCATATGGTGTCTAGAAACCCAGGCTAAATGGCCTGTAGAACTTCAGTCTGTATCTATTGCTTTTAGTTTTCCCAGCCTTCCTTTTCACCTCTATTAACAGTGCCTTGTTTTCATCTTAAAGAATTAACCTTATCTTTTCCTTTTTTCAGTCCACACAGGTTTGGCTGAACTAAATTCCAGGACTAGCACAATCAAAGTCTGACCATTGTCAACATGAAAAATCACAACAAATTTAGCACAGACATATTAATTTGGCTTTTATTTATGATTGTGAAATGGACCAACACTTCATTTCATGACAGAGTGAGTGTCTGGTGATCTGAGCAGAGGAGGTAGACAGCATGGGTAGAATAAGGCTGAAGAGAGGAGAAACAATTAAAAGCAGATTGTTCAATTCAAAGCTGTGTTCCTTAGGGTCAGAGCAGAGAGGAGCTCCTTGTACACTGTCTGGAGTCATCCTTTTTATTGGAAAATGGGCCCATTTCAAAGTTTGGTTTGATTCTGTGGCACCTGCTGTACAGTGATTCTATTCTGGTTTGGTCTGAGCTGCTGGAACCTAGTTTATGAACCTCCCATACTTTAACAGCACTCAGAGTCACTGTGATAGGTCAGGGATGGCCAGATGACCCAACCCAGACTTATGGAAACTTTAATGAGGTTTTTGCTCAAGTACTTGGGAAGGATACCTAGTTTTTGTTGGGGATCTAAAATGGATGGAATTCAAGCCTGCTGAGGCAGATGGCTGTCTCTGCTTGGATAAGAGGCAGCACTGCAGAAGACAGAGCCAGTGATGCACAGGGGTTGCACTAGATAAGCTTGTCTGAGCACTTGGGCCTGGCTAAAATGGACAGGAGCCTCAGCATCACTGGACAATAATTCCCTGCTTTAAACCATATTGAGTTGGCCTTGGGCCACTTACAAATGAAAATCTTTACTAAAAGATGATGAGAGCATCCTTAATCACGTCATTTGTTTGGAACTTGGTTGTTCAAAAGCTTCACTTGCGCGGAAGAGAATTTGGAAGAGTTGAAAGAACTGCCGTGTCACATAAACTGAATTCTAAGACAGACTCAATCAAGTCTTTAAATAACTTTTTTTGATTTTATTTATTTTTATTTTGTGTGTATGAGTGTTTCACCTGCGTGTGTGTCACGTGCCTGCAATGCCAGAGGTGGCCAGAAGAGGCATTGGGTCCCTTGGAACTGCAGTTACAGATGGTAGCTGCCATGTGGGAACTGGGATTCAAACCTACGTCTTCTGCCAGGGCAGCCAGTGTTCTTGACTGCCGAACCATTTCTCCAGCTCCTCAAAGCATGTCTTTGATAGATGAACTTTGACTTGCAATTAGGGTCAGTTCCCAAAGAACTCTTGTTTTAAATGTTTTTTAAAAATTTATTATTTTTTTATGTGTATGAATGTACTGTCTGCATGTATGTTGGTGCACCTGTGTCGTGCAATGCCACGGAGGTCAGAAGAAGGAGTCAGATTCCCCTGGAACTGGAGTTAAAGACGGTTCTTAGCCTCCATGTGGGTGCTGGGAATTGAACCTGGGTCTTCTGCAAGAGCAGTCAGTTCTCTTAACCTCTGAGCCATCTCTCCAGTCCCAGTTCTTTAGCCCAAATAACTCTTAAGTTAAAGAAATTGTCAAGTCAAAAATGTACTTAATGCATTGTGGTGGGTTAAGTGTCCCCTGCAGGCTCCAAGTATTTGGACATTGTTTTTCCAGTTGGTGGAGCTGTTTTGGGAAGTTTCAGCAGGTGCAGCTTTGCTGGAGAAAACATGTCACTGGGGAAGACTTTGACAGTTCTTAAGCCTTTAAGATTCTAGTCACCTCTGCTTCCTATGCTTGCTTGAAGATGTGAGTGTTTACTTCTCTGCTCAGCTACCTCCTCCCACAATGCCTCCCCAGTCATTATGGACTCTTCCTCTGGAACTTAGGACAAACAAACTTCATTCTGTAAGTTGCCTTGGTCATGGTATTTTATTACAGGAACAGAAAAGTAACTAATATACCATCTATGAAACATCATAGCTTAACCTTGCTTTAAATGTACACATAACACCGTGTCAGCTAACGACTGGGAAAAGTCATCTATAACAAAGCCTATTTGATAATAAAGCACTGAATAGCTCATGTAATTTGTTGAATGCAACACTGAAAATGAAAACCAGGATGTTCAGATAGTTGTGGGAGGCACGGATAGGTGTTCTGTGGACAGGGGATATGTCTGACAAGATGCAACTCTGGCCATGTGGCGCACAGCAGTGTCTATTCTTCACCCTTCTAGGACTGGATGCCCTGGATTAGGGCTTGCTGCTGTAGCCCAATATTGCCAGGGACTGTGGTGTTTGCTAGCCTAAGACAAGATCAGCAATTCAAAATTCAAGGTATTTTTTTTTTTTTTTGATGGTGGGGTTTTCACTCATCTTGTTCAGCTTTTCCAAGGAATGATTGACTGAGACTCATCATCAATTTAAGGTATGGTTTCTACTGAACATGTACTGCTTTTGTATCAGCGTGAAGTAGAAAATGGTATGGCAAACCATTGTAGTTAGTCTGTGTTGAGGATTATGTGTAAAATTAGACTAAATGCTACCAGAAGTTTGTTATTTGGCTATCAAACCTATAGCAGCTATAAGAAGAAAAATATCAAGATAAGAGAGGGGTGGTCTAAGCAGAAATCTGAATGTGAGGAGAATAAGGATCCCTAATGAGGGGACAGCCAGAGAAGCTGGAAGGATTACAAAACTACAAAGGTCTTGGGGGGGGGGTAGAGAGACAGCTCAGCGGTTAAGCACATTGACTGCTATTGCAGAGGACCTGGGTTAAGTTCCCAGCACACACATGGCAGTTAATAACTATCTGCCTAGTTTTAGGGGAACTGATGCTCTCTTCTAGTCTCCACAGGTGCTGCACACATATGGCACACCTACATATATGCAGGCAAAACACTTATACATGTAAAACAAAATCCCCTAAACTACAAAAGTCTCAGTCACCATGAGGAAAGCAACGTCCCTGGACCTCATGAATACTGCTGAAAACCCCAAGATATTGAGAAAATTCTGCATGTTTTCCACCTGTTTGTTATTTGGAAGTGTGTAACATTTTGGAAAAAGTTTTCAAATGTTTTAACTAGAAAAAAGTTTTGGTTATAAAAACAGCAAGTTTCACTAACTGGAAAAGCTCTTAACCAAGACCACTTTCCTGAGAGTAATTTAGAAATGCTTTTATATTGATTTAAAAGCAATAGTGTCTGAGCCCTTTGTAGTTTGCCACTAAGAGAGGGGACCTATATTTCTTGATTTTTCTCTGCTTCAGTGCAGCCATTGGTTAGTTGGGCTGCTGGGGAAAGGGACAGAGGGACATGCCCCTGTGGTAATGAAACTAAAGAGGTTGGTGTAACTGCATCTCCCAGGGGAGGAAACACATATGCTAGCTCTCTGAGCTTTTGTTCCAGGTGACATATTTTGTGTGATAGATAAATGTTCTCTGCGGTTTCTTCCAAGTAGAAGAATCTGTAATTGCATGTTTGTTTAGGTGGTTATTCATTTCTTTAAATGGTATTTTGTTTTAAGCAGTCCCCCAGGCAATGAATCTTTTTCCTTAGGTTTGCCTTCTCAGAATGCTTACGATATCATGACATTTTTTCAGGAGTCATTTGGATAATTATTTATCTTTCTAGGATCCTTGCATTCACCTGGGTGGTGGCCAAGAGATATGCCTCAAATAATTTTAGCTTCCTCTTCTGTTCTTCAGGGATTTTCCTGGGAAATAGAATCCATCCAGAGACCACATTTTTCATCTGCTCTTTCACCCAGGAGAGAGCAACATTTTATATTCCCTCTGGCAGCAAAGGAGGGCCCACCTCTCTCAGATCTGCAGTTACATTACATATTGTCTGTATCTTTGGTTATAATCATCCCAGTTATGTGAAATTTTGACTTTCACTTCTTTGCTGTCCTGTGCTGTTGAGGAGGGTTTATGTGCCCACTCTTCATTTGTATATTTTATTTGGAGAAAAGTGTAGTCAGGTCACTGCTAGTTTCTAACTGGACTGCTTATCATTTTATTCTTGAGTATTCATTCATCATCCATCCATCCACCTACCTATCCATCATCTATCTATCCATCCATCCATCCATTTGTCATCAGTCCACCCATCTATCCATCCATCTATTCATCCATCATCCATCATCTATCCACCCACCCACCCATCCATCCATCAGCCATCCATCTGTCTGTCTGTCCAACCATTATCCATCCATCCATCTATCTGTCATCCATTATCCATCCATCATCCGTCCATCTATCCAACAGTTCATTGATATGATAGCCTCTTGACTGATTAATTTGCTTTCTTTTCCTCTCCTCCAAGTATGAAGGGCTTTGATTCAAGGAAATAGATTCTTCTCACTCACTGAGAGGCTTTCTTAGGGAACAAAGTTCAGAAAAGTTTTCTTTAGTGTTCTCTCTTACCACCAAACCAGGAGACTCTTAAGAGCTCAGCTGGAGATGATGGAGACCCTCACTAACTTCTAGGTCTCAGCAGCATGACTCATTTCTCTCTTTGATTAATTTGTTGGTTTCTGAGCAGCATAGTTTTCTGTGGTGTGAAGCAGACACGGGGAAAAGTCCTTAAGACATAATACAGAGTAAGTGGGTTTTGTTTTCCCTAGTAAACTAATTCAAATGAGGTTTTACCAGTTGAGATGTGGAATTATGCCTGAAAATTCTGAGGTTTTAGAAAATGTCAAGAAATTTACATTTGGAGCTGGAGAGATGGCTCAACAGTTAAGAACACTTGCTGTTCTTCCAGAGGACCCGGGGTTCAATTCACAGCAGCCAGATGGCTGCTAACAACTGTCTGTAACTGTAGTTCCAGAGGATCCAGGGCCCTCTTCTGGACTCTGTGAGCATTGCATGACATGGGTACACTTACATCCAGGCATACATATAAAATAAAAACAGTAAATAAACTATTTAAAAAATTCATTCTTTTTTTTTTTTCTAGAGAAGGTCTTCCAGGCTGGCCTGGAACTTGCTATATAGACCAGGTTGGCCTTGAATTGATAGAGATCTGCCTGCGTCTGCTTCTGGAGTGCTGAGAGTAAGGGCCTGCAAGAGATCCATATTTTTTTTGACAAAAATACTCCAGTATTATCTACATTTCAACATCAAATTACTAAACTTCCATAATAAATATGTTACAGTTCATATGTTTCCTCAAAAAGAAAAGTCTAACCATGGCTGACACAATGACTCAGTGGGTAAAGTCACTGGCTGTCAAGACTGACACCCTGAATTTGACCTTCCCCGAAACACATATGGTAGAGAGAACAGACTCTTGCAAAATTTTCCTCTGATTCACACACACACACACACACACACACACACACACACACACCACACTAAAATCCAGTGATACCCAATATGCCCCATTATCTTTGGGAAATACAGCTATTTTAGAGTACTCCCGAGTTAAGCTGTTCTCTATGCTTTTGTGCCAGTTACTTTTCTCACCACTGTAACAAATTCCTGACGGAAACAACTTCAGGGAAGGAGGTTTATTTCAGCTCCCGGTTTCAGGAGGTGCCATCCACCATGGTGCGGAAGGCACAGTGGCTGGAGCATGTGGCGTTAGCTCTTCACATCTCAGTGAATCAAGAAGCAGAGAGTGGGACAGCAGTTGAGTCCCATCTACAACTCTCGGGGGCCTGCCCCAGTTCCCTGCCCCCACTAGCCGGTGCCGCCACCCCCCCCAAACAGTGTCACCAGCTGTAGACTAAGTCCTCTGAAAGATGAGTTGGAGGGGGACATTCACATTCAGAGCATAACTGCTTTTCAACTGGAAAGTGTGGAGTCTGTTCAGTGAAGGAACCAAAGTTTGTGATCAGATGTCATTAGCCTTCTCCATGTCTTTTTTTCTTTTTGAGACAGAGCCTTCCTGTAGCCCAGCTGGCCTGGTGTTTTGTCTTTTGTTTGGGCTCAATCCACACTTCCAATAAGTGCAGCATTTAGGAATCTTCTTACATGCCTTGGGTGTAACAGCATGTATTTCATAAGGTTTTATAATGAGTATTAACTCTATTCAGTGCCTGGTTAATTTTCATTTTTCTTTCTTGGATGCAGAAGGTGATACCTGAGAATTAGCCAGATTGATGCCACAGAGAACCCAATTCATACAACATTCATTTGTGGATCATGCACTTACATACCAAGAGAGAAAACTGGCTGTATATTTCCCCTTAAGGATCTGGCGGGAGTGTGATGTGGAAGAGATCAGGTATGTGGAATGCTTGGAAATGGCAGATTCTGAGTCACAGGGGCCACAGCTTGCCCGGCACTGCATGGGTGGCTGGTGGAGAGCATGCAGATCACAGGCCTGGTTCTGGCCCAGAGCTCCCTTTGCAATCTATCTGGAACATCTGCTTTATGGAGGGAAGCAGATCAAATGGCCCAAGAAAAGATACAAGTCAGATTGGAAAATATGAAGCCTCTTAAGCCCCAGGCTTAAATTCATTTCCCAAAAAAGGCACATGGTGGACTTAGCATTTTTTTACAGAAATGTCATTTTTGACATGGGTGTGAGGTCTGGAATCTATTCCTGAGTCAAGATGGGCATGTGGCTCAATAGAAGGGCAGTCTTCAGAATAGCCAAATGACCGAAGCAGTCGGCTCCTCTATTCTATGATTCATGATCTTGTTTCAGCTCTGGGTGATACACTTTGATTTTGAGCTTCTCTTTTCATTCAAAGACAGGCAGAGACACAGCATGTCATAAAGTTGAGCCTATGGAATGCAGAGGTACACATTTCTTGGGCATCTACTAGATACAAGGCACTTCATGAAGCACTGTGGAGATTATGGGTTGACAAGTGTATGATAGCATCATTTTCTCTTCCAGAAGCTGGTAGTGGGGTTAAGGGGATAAGCAAGGCCTTTGTGGCAGGCAGCTTAATATATCAGCTTTGCTCACTCTAATACCTGGTGATTTAGTCTTGTGTGGATGTGGGTAAAATCTACAATCTTTTGATTTTAAATAAAATAGATTACTCTTTTTTTTGAAAATTTGTTTTCTTTTTTTAAAATTTATATATATATATATATATATATATATATTATCAAATCTAGACCCGTGTCCCCCCCATCCCCCCACCCCACCAGAGCTCATGCATTCTGCCAAATATGCTTTTCATCTCTTTCTCAGACTTTCTCCATATGCTCCATGTGGAAGTTGACTGTTTTGAGCAGAAGTTCAGTTCACTGTTTCAGTCAGTTCTTTGATGCAGTCCTTTTTGTTGTTGTTTCCAATATGCATCACTCCCAACTGCTTGGACAAAAGCTCAAGGGGCTGTACACAAGAAATACAACTAGGTAATTGGCACTAGCATCCACAGATGAGGGATACCATTCATCGTTTGTTTTTCTGGGACTGTGTTACTTCACTCAGCATGATGTCTTCTAGCTCCAGCCATTTTCCCGCAAAGCTCATGATGTCATCTTTCTTTTTTTTAAAATTTTTAAAAATTTTATTTTATTTTATTTATTTCTGTATGTGTATGAATGTATTGTCTACATGCAAGTTTGTGCACCTGTGACATGCAATGCCGTGGAGGTCAGAAGAGGGTGTTGGATTCCCCTGGAACTGGAGTTCTCCTGGAATTGGAGGTTCAGATGGTTCTCGGCCGCCATGTGGGTGCTGGGGATCAAACCCGGGTCCTCTGCAAGAGTGGTCGGTGCTCTTAACCACTAAGCCATCTCTCCAGCCCCAATGTCATCTTTATTTACTGCTGCATAGAACTCCATTATGTAGATACACCACATTTTCTCTATCCACTTGTCAGTTGAGGGGCATTTGGGTTGGTTCCAGCTCCTTGCTGCACTTCAGGTGGTATTGGGAGATCTCCCCACAACTCTTAAGGTGATAGAAGAAAAATCTGGCAGCAACCTACAAGACATAGGTGTAGGAAAAGACTTTCTAAATCAGACAGCATCTGTGCAGGAAATAAGGTCGACAATTGACAAGTGGAAACTCATTAAACTCAAAAGCTTCTGTACAGTGAAAGAAACAATCAGGGAAGTGAAGAGAAAACCCACAGAGTGAGAGGAAACCTTCACCATTGATACACCTGACAGAGCATTAACTTCCAGAATATATAAACTCCTCAAAAAAAGAGAAGAAAACAAATGATGCAGTCAAAAGATGGAGTAAAGAGATGAACACAGACTTCACCAGTGAGGAAGTAAAGATGGCTTAGAAACATCTTAAAAAATGTTCAACATTGCCAGGCGTGGTGGCGCACGCGCACGCCTTTAAAATACTAGGCACTGTGTGGAGGCATGAAATAGTGGAGCGTTGTGAGTTCAAGGCCCCTGGTCTACACAGTGAGCCAGCCAGGACAGCCGGGGCTAACAGGGAGACTCTATCTCAAAAGAACCAAAAAAAAAAAAAAAAAAAAAAGTTGCAACAGTCATTATAATTAAGGAAATGCAAATAATCCACGCTAAGATATCATCTCACTCCAATCGACTGGCCGTAAGAGAAGAAAACAAAAGTCACCAAATGCAGGAGAGGGTGCGGGGAAAGGAGTAGATTTACAGTTGCTGAGGGGAATGTAAACTCATACGACCACCTGTGGAAAGCAGTGTGAGACCATTAAAAAAATGCAAAAATGACCTACCACAGGACCCAGCCAAGACCCTCCGGGGTATAGAACACACAAGAATGCATCCTACTGCGAAGAGACATGCGCATACTTGCTTTTGCAGCTCGCTTCACAATAGCAAAAAGCTGGAACCAACCCAAATGGCCCCTCAAACTGATGACTGGATACCAAAAATGTGGTACTGTACACAATGGAGGTCATATGCATGGCAAAGGGGGGAAAAAAAAACAAAAGAAAAAAAGAGGGGAAAAAAAAAAGGGGGGGGGGGGGGGGGGGGGAGGGGGGGGGGGGGGGGGGGTGTGGGGGGGGGGGGGGGGGGGGGGGGGGAAAAGAAAAAAAAAAACAAAAAAAAAAAAAAAAAAAATGAAACATTCGTGGACTTGCAGGTAAATGGATGGAGACGTGAAGCCAGTAGTGCTTCAGTGAAGTAAACAAGCACCACCCAAAACAAAATGAGAATGGTTTTCTGTCTGTCCATTTGTGAAATGCTTGTATCTCCCCCCATTGGAAAGGCAGCTGAGCAACGTTTGTTTTGTTAAGAGGTCTATCTGAAAGCAACTGTGATTTTTTTTTTTTTTTGGGGGGGTGTGGGGGGGGATGTGTGAATCTTCTAATGAGCCCTAGAATTAACATATCACTACGTTCAGACACGGTAATTAATGTATATTGGGGGAAGGTATACATATTCATATTTTAGAAATATAAAATAAATTAAGGGAAAAATTTACTCTTAAATAGACATATAGGCGCTAACAATATTTTACTCTTGGAGGTTAGTTCTGGTACATATATGATGTTTAAATCGGCACTGTTAACAAATACATGGGGCGGGAACCACAACAACTAAGGACTTGGGTCAAAGAACAGACTGATATAGGTAAATTAAATGCTCTGGCCAAAACAATAAAACCTTTGCCGAGAAAAACTGTTTAAAAGACTGGAGAAAGATGCAGGACAAGGTATGGACATCATGCAATGATCTGCTGGGTGGTGGGAGGAAAGGGGAAAGGGTGAACTTTCTACATTGTACCTGGACACTGATTCCTGAAATACACAAACATGCAATAAAAAAAAGTAGTATATTAAAAAACAAAAGACTGGGGCTGGAGAAGGATGGCTCAAGCGGTTTAGAAGCACTGACGTCTGTTTGGCAGATGATCCCGGTTGTTCAATTCCCAGCACCGCCACATGCGGTTAAAGAACCATCTTTAACTCACGTTCCAGGGGAGATCCGACACCCTCTTCAGAATCTCTCTCCGTAGGCATGGACAACGGACAAAGGGTGCACCTACTTACAATGCAGACAGTACACTCATTCACATAAAAAAAAACGAGACTGTAAAGTAACATCACAAAGCTCTAACTTCTACCAACCAAAGGCTAAGAGCCATCAAGATTAGCATCTGAGGCCCATACTTGAGGTTTCTGCTTTTGCTGTGATGAGCTTACGTATGTTTTTCCACCAATGTAATTGAGAAGGTGTCTTAATCTATGACGTTTTTTGTTCTATTACTAGTGAAAAATGCACAAAGGTACTGGAAGATGGGATTTATGGTAACCGGAAATCTGGTTTTCTGGGACATGGGTAATTGCTATGTTTTGGCGTCACAGAATAAACTATTTTTATCCTCTTTGAGGGTAACAGTTGTGCTTTTGAGATAAGTATTGGGTATGTCCTACCAATATGGTATTGGTTTTCAGATGTATTAAGCACAATCAATGCTCGAACCCCCATGATAAGGATTCACAATTTTTTTGTTTGATCTTTTTGAGACAGGGTCCACACGTAGCTACTGGGCTGTCCTTGACTTGCTATGTAGAGGGATGTCTGCAATTTTTTGCTTGACCGTGATTTTTATGTGTCTTTAGAAGAATTATGAGAAGAAAAAATTTTCCTGTCGATGTATAAGAATCTACATATATACTAACACAACCTACTTTATTGATTAGGTTGTCTATCTGCCTCTGATAGATACATTTTTATTTCTCCTTTCCTTTCACTTTCTGTTTCCCACAGATGGTTGTTATATTATTTGCTGCAGGGTCATTGGTGTGGGTATAATTCTACTGAAATTTGGCTTTTAGAACTTGAAGTCCTCATGGTTTTTAGTTCCTAGTGCGGATTCCCCCCCACTCGTTCCTTTCTTTCCTTTCCTTTCCTTTCCGTTTCCTTTCCTTCATTTCCTTTCCTTCCTTGCCTTTCCTTTCCTCTCCTCTACTCTGTTCCTTGTCCGTTCCTTTCCCTTTCGCTTTCCTTTTCCTTTACCTTCCGTTTCCTTTTGCCTTCCTTTCCTTTCCTGTTCCTTTCCTTTCCCCTTCCCGCTCTCCTTTCCTTTTTTTTCGCCTTCTTTTCGATCCCCCTCTCTCCATTCCTTCTTTCTTTCCTTCCCTCCCCTCTCCCTCTTTCCCCCTTCCTTCCCTCTTTCCCTCCGTCCACGCCTTCCCATCCTTCCCTCCTGCCCCCCTCTTCCCCTTTCCTTTCCTTTCCTTCGCTTGCCTTTCCCTTTCTTTTCCGTTCCTTGTCCTTCCGGTCATTTCTTCTTTTTTCTTTTTCTNTCCCCCCCCCCCCTCCCTCCCTCCCTCCCTCCCTCCCTCCCTCCCTCCCTTCCTTCCTTCCTTCCTTCCTTCCTTCCTTCCTTCCTTCCTTCCTTCCTCTTTCTGGTCTCCCTCCCTCCTTCCCTTCCTTTCTCTTTATCTTCATCTCCATTGTTTCCATCATTTCTACCCTCATTCATTTTCATTTTGTTGCTTCTGTTGCTCTAGAGACCTGACTGATGATGCACTAGCCAATTCTAATAGGAGATGGAAGAATGAATGTTCCTTGGGAGCAGAGTTTCTGTTTTGCTCACTTGTGTATCTCAGTACTTAAAGCCATGCCTGGAATGCACTTGACATTGAGCACACATCTTGGGTGGATGGGTGGATGACTGGCTGGCTGGCTGAATAGGAGAAACCTAGAATAATAAGGATGGTAAAGAATTCTACTAGTTCTTCGACAGAAACTCCTAAATCTTAAAATTGATTTTCAATCTTTTACTTTTATATTTTTTCCTCTGAAGACTGTAATTGATTAATTATAAAGTAATGATGAGTCTCAAACAGAAGCAGCCATTCTACTCCCCAGAAATCAGTTTGAAAATGGAGGTGACTTCCCTGCCCAGATTGTAGGCTGTGTGATGTTATGAACTTCTAGGAAAGTTTTTCTTCTCTGGAAACAAAAATCCTCTTTCTTTACTGGGCATAAAGGCAATTATGTATGATGGTCTGAGTTCCTGCAGCCATCCTTTACTTGTTAGGGGTGAGAAAGTGGAGGGTGGATGGAGTTAAGGAGTTACAGAGAGATGAGTAAAAGTCTTCACAGACCACATCTGGTGCCCCACCCCCTTAACTTGGGAGGGAGGGAGAGAGAGAGAGAGAGAGAGAGAGAGAGAGAGAGAGAGAGACTATTGAAACATGTTTTCTGTTATCCAAACTTCTTGATTCATCAAATGAACAGGATGCTAGTAATGGTTAATAGGTAAGCAACCTTTAAAAGCCCAGGATTATTCTCTATCATCAACTGTGAACTGCCTACTAGGATTTTATAGCTGTCAGCATAATTTAGATTAGTTATTTTAATCACCCCAAAGAACCTTGCTTTAGGAAACCAGAATCTTTTGTAATGGGCTGTGCAGACACCTGCCCTTTGGCCAGGGGAATGCACTGTCTTCATCATAGTGGACGTCAGGTCAGCCTTCCCGTTGTTCAGTGTATTACCAAGGCTGTCTTACAATTTGGTCTGCTATATAAACATCTCTGAGAAGATAATCTAGAACAAAAAAGCAGGAAGTGCCACACTTATAGGATACTCAGAAATTCAAGAGTTCTTTGGAAAACTGTCTGCCTCCAAGGGCCTGGGAGATCAGCTTGGGAAATTTGTGGATGGCCCCAGTAGATTCAGAGCACAGTGATGTTGGGACACAGTTATCTAACAGTTATCTAACCCAGGATACACAGTGTGTTTTGGTGAGTGTCTTTGTGACAAGAAGATAGAAACTTCACACACAGTCTAAGATGATTATCAAATAAGAAAGGATATTGCTGGCTCTCTTTCTGCCATGCAATGATGTGTTGTGCTGAGATTGCTTAGAGATAAGGTGCTCCTTTTCATTAACCAGGACAAGAGCATCTCATATTTATTAGGTGTACTCTGTGTTCTGTGACATTGCTAAACTTTGCCTTGATTATTTATCATCAATGTGACATTCTGAGGTAGGTGTCAAAGTTTTCCTCAGCCTCAATGAAGAAAATGAGACCTGTAGAAGCCAATCAGAAGACATTAATTTCAGAATGTCACATAGCAACCAAAGATCAGAGAATGTAGATAGGGCTTTCCTGGAAAATTCCAAGGAAAGAATTTGTCCAGACCATTGCATGGTCAGCTTGTCAAGATCAGAATGAAGCTGGGGCTCCTAGGTAAACTGGGAAATCCTTCCCTCTCCCCATATTAATATTGTTCGATAATAAAGATGTCGTACCACCACTATAGAGGGATATAAAGACACAAAAGTCAGGGACACAGCCCCTCATGTTTAATATTTGTTATAGCAAAGATTGAAAAGGAAGAAGTAAGTAATGGTGACAAGTTTCATTCATGACTATCTTAATGAGTAAGCATGGTCAAAATGTCAACCCCAGTATTCTACTGTGCTTAGGTTATGTGATGGTTAATCTTGGTTGTCAGTTTAGTTGGATCTGGGATCAACTAAGACATACAACTCTGGGAAGGTCTTTGAGGGTATTTCCTAGAAGGATTACCTGAATCAGGAAGACCTCCCCAAGAGTGGGCAGCATCTTGTGGCAACAGTGTCTAGACTTAAGAGGTCAGAGGAAAAACTGCTACTTTTGTCTCCCACCCTCACTCCTTGCTTATGAGTACATCTACTCTGCTGCTGCTACTACTGCTGCTGTCACCATCCTTTGCTGACATGGAATCCAGCTTCTTCAGCCTTCTATGGCCTGAAGACTAGCAGGTCTCCAGGAATCCTCCAGGCTTTTACCACCAGACTGGAACTATTGAGGCATCCAGCTTTACGGACTGAGCAGCAACCAGGTTTACGGCCTTCCTGCTATTCAGCCAGCTATTGTTACCCAAAGGACAGAGGCAAGAAGGTTGCTGTTGACTTCTCAGATGACATGAAATGCACGGGATGCCATGAGTTTGAAAGATAGTCATAGACTCCTTAGTAAACTTTATAAAGAGGAGATCTTAGTATTTCAGTTAGGTCAAAGCCACTGTTACAAACTAAGCTGTCTTCAACATCAAAAGGATTTTGTTGTCTTAATTCTTCTGACTGAATAACAGTGGAACACACAATTCTGGTGTTTGTTAGGTGTAAAGATACTCAGTGCACGTGTGCTCTCTGAGTACTTGCAGTCTATGAAAAGTGTTGAACTCCACAAGTGAAGAACATCAGACTTCTCTCATTCGAAACTACCCATAGAGTTTTCACCTATACTTCTGGGAAAGTTCAAAGTTAGGAAGCTGGAGAGGACTTTCATGAGTTTCAGAAAGAAGTGCCTGGGATTTGATCATGGCAGGGAAGGATTAGTTGTGTGTTCTGTGGAGGGAGAGAGACTTGAATCTGAGAAGTCTGGTTTGTAGCTGTGCAAAACTCCACTAAAATTTTTATTTATTTATTTTTAATATTTTATTTATTATTTTAATTTTATGCATATGAGCGTATGGCCTGCATATGGGTATGTGCACCTGTGGTCATGCAATACCCGTGGAGGTCAGTAGAGGATGTCAGGTTTCCTGGAACTCGAGATACAGACAGTTGATAGCTGCCATGCAGGTGCTAGGAACCAAACCTGGGTCCTCTGCAAGGGAAGCCAGTGCTCTTAACTGCTGAGCCACCTCTCCAGTCCTAAACATTTTTTAATGTGGGTTTCTCTAAAACAGTGATTGTCCTATAAAGTGAAAGCAGTGAAGAATTCATTTTTTTTTTTTTTTTGGTCTTTTTGAGACCCAGCTGTCCTGGAACTCCCTGTGTAGACCAGGCTGCCCTGAACTCACAAAGAGCCACCTGCCTCTGCCTCCCAAGTGCTAGGATTAAAGTTGTGCACCACCATGCCCGGAACAATGGTTGCTTTTTAAATGTATTTTTTAAATATATTTATTGAAGTTTTGTGCATTTCATACATCATTTCTCAGTCCAATAATAGACTCATTTCCCTTTCCATGCCCCCCACCCCACCCAAGTTCATGGATTCTGCCATACATGTCATATCTTTTTCTCAGTCTTTTTAAAGTTTTTCAAAGTAGAGGATTATTGTTTTGGGGACAACTTTATTGTTTCAGTCCATTCTTTTTTTTTTCAGTCCATTCTTTGTCCAAGTTCTTTTGTTGTTGTTCCCTCCAATTTGTATTGCTTCAACATATACATATACATATACGTATACGTATACGTACACGTATACATATACATATACATATACATATATATATATACATATACATATATGTGTGTGTGTGACACCTATACTAAAATTATGTCATCTGAAAATAAACTGTATGTTAATTCCAAATCATATTTACAGATAAAAGTGTTAACATCTCTTTCTAGCTGTGAGGAAGCCAACAGGAAATGGGTTTAAGTTTAAAGAAAGAACATTCTGTCGAACCACTAAGTAGCTTAATGACTCAGAAAAAATGAAGGATTAGGCTCTTAAGATCTTCAAAAACTAAGTAAATCACAAACCTCTGCAAAGCAGTTACCTGGAGCTGAAGATGTTTTTGAGGTTTTATACTTCTGAAAATGAGCAACTGTACGATCCTAACATTCCAGGGAGCAGGAAGGGAGGGGCCTTCCTGAAGAAGCTTTTCTGAGAACTTGGAATGAGCGTAATGGGACAGCTTAGGTTTGGTCTCAGTTCCTGACACAGGTGAGGAAATGGAGACGGAAGAGAGGGTGGTGACTACTGTGGGGAACTTTACTTGAGGTCTGGCACTTGATCTACCCATTTCCTTTCTTCTCAGCACTGTGGGAAGCTGTCATTCAAGTCTGCTGCTGACAACTGTGAAATAAATGGGAGAGTATTGAGATACTCTCAATAAGTTGTGTTTACTTGGGTGCTTTTAAGGGGCTTATCACTGTTTTATATTCTGGAGTCCAGGGGTGGGGGACAGACACTTCATAACTCCAAATAATAGCTGAAGGCTTTATGACTCTGAGACACTGTGGGTACTCTTCCAGCTTCGCCAGAAGGTGATGTTCCTTATAGTGCATCATTTTTTTTCTTTTCATTTACCACATGGAGTAACTGGAATATTATCAGGTTCTGATGAGATAATGTCCTAGTTTGTCTTCCATTGCTGTGACAAAACACTCTGACCGACACCAACTTGGGGAGGAAAGGGTTTATTCAGCTTACATCTCCTGGGTCACAGTTCATCACTTAGAGAGCCCAAGGAGGGAACTCAGGGCAGGAACCTGGAGGCAGGAGCTGAAGCACAGGCCACGGAGGAATGCTGTTCACTGGCTTCCTCCCCTGGCTCATGCCCAGCCTGCCTTCTTATACAGTACACAACAACCTGCCCAGAGTGGCACCACCCATAGTGGGCTGGGCCCTCCCACATTGCCCGACAATCAAGACAATACTCCACAGATGTGGCTACAGGCCAATCCAATGGAGCCAATTCCCCAATTGAGGCTCCCTCAACCCAGGTGTGTCAAGTTGACACTAAAGCTATCCAGCACAGATGATTTATGCAAAAAGTAGCCCCACATAGATCTTGAATTTTTTTTGTTGAAAATTTTATTTAAAATCTTAAAGCCTGCTGGGCATGGTGAGGCACACCTTTAATCCAGGCAGAGGTAGGTGGATCTCTGTGAGTTCAAGGCCAGCCTGGTCTACATAGTGAGCTCCAGGCCAGCTGGGACTAAAGGGAGACCCTGTCTCAAAAAGACCAAAAAAAAAAAAATTATAAGCCCTCTGATAAGACTGGCTAAGATCCAGAAAACAAAAGACACCAATGCTGGAGAGGTTGTGGGGAAAGGGGAACACTTATCCACTGCTGGTGGGAATGTAAACTCATACAACCACTATGGAAAGCAGTGTAGAGAACCCTTAAAAGAATCAAAATGAACCTACCACCTGATCCAGTCATACCACTCCTGAGTATATACCCACAAGAATCATCCTACCGCAGTGATACATGCACAGCCATGTTTATTGCAGCTTTCCTCACAATAACAAAGAGCTGGAACCAACCCAAATGCCCCTTAACTGATGAGTGGATAATGAAAATGTGGTACATCTACACAATGGAGTTCTATGCAGCGGTAAGAAAAGATGACATCATGAACTTTGCGGGTAAATGGATGGAACTTGAAGCCATTATGAGTGAAGTAACAGAGTCCCAGAAAAACAAATGAGGAATGGTTTCCCTCATCTGTGGATGCTAGCACCAAATTCCTACTTGTAAGGCAAGTGGAGAAACAATGTTGTATTTCTCTTTATCTGAAAGCAACTGTGCTGTTATAAAGTGAATCCCCAACAGGCTCTAGAATTAACTTACCACTTATTTTCAGATATCGTAATTGTGGTATATGGGTAGAGGGTATGTATTCATATTTTAGAGTAGGATAAAATTAAAGGAAAAAATGTGAATTCCTAGACATATTTTGAAATTAACATAGTTTATTTTCAGAGGTTGTAATTTTGGCATATATGTGACATTTATATAGGCATATTTTGGAGCAATACAAATGGGAGGGAACAACAACATAAGGACTGGGTCAAAGAACTGACTGAAACAGTTAACTTCTGCCCAAAACAATAAACCTCTGCAGAGAAGAACTTTAAAAAGACTGAGAAAAAGATGCAGGACATGTACGGCATAATGCATGAACTGGGGTGGGGCGGGGGGGCATGGAAAGAGGAATGTATTTAAATTGGACTGAGAAATGATGTATGAAATACACAAAACATCAATAAAATATTTTATAAAAAGTGAAAAATATCTTAAATCCTCTGAGGGAGATTAATAAGGATTCTTCACATTGGAGACGGCTGCTGACATGAAGATATGTGGTCGCTGTTGCTTGTTGGGCTCCCAAGGTACTGCTTGGAGTCTCCACGCTTATCAGCAGTGTGTCAGAACACTGAGGCTGGGAAGTAATTCAGTAGAACAGCCTTTCAGTAGCTTGCTCGAGGCTGTGCCTTACACTTCTGGAACCTCCACTACCACTATCACCACCACCACTACCACCACCACCACCACCACCAAACCTAGCTGATAGAGATTTGTCTTTTCAGATGTTCAGGTGTTACAAGGAAGATAGATACAGAAAAATGGATTACTGTTAATTGAACAAAAAGAGCCTCAGTAAGCTGCAGCTGTGCTTCGCCTTACTTTGCCTTATGCAAATATCTTTTCAAGATTATAATTACTAACAAACACACACATATGTGTATGTGCATGTGTGTGTGTGTGTGTGTGTGTGTGATTCACTGTAATAGTTCCACACATGCAAATATCGTGCATTCATTGTGTCCAATAGCCCTTCTCCCTTTAACCTCCACTCACTCCCATGTGAGTATTCTAAAGGCCAAAATGTCTTCTCAAGCATGTCTTCTCAAAGTGTTGTGATAGATGATGACATCTGCTTGCCATTTAGAGGCACAGTGCTGCTGTGACGTGGAAAGTTATTAATCTTCCTGAAACTTCCTCTTTTCAACAACAAGGTGAAGATGGAAGCAATAGCTTCCAAAGTTGTACTGAGCCTCAGAAGTGACAGCACTTAACATGGGCCAGCTGCCAGATGCAAGCCTCAGTTGTCATCATCTACAGTGGCCACAGGGGAGGATCTGTTATCTGGCTCTCTGTGGTCAGATCCTGGGGCAGCCACGAAGTAGTTACATTACTTTTGACAGGTTAAATACAAGATAAACCAAGTTAGGCATTCCAAGATTCAATTTTAAAAACCTTTCATATGCTGATAATAAATTGCACAATTTCATGGGAATGTTGGAAGGAGGAAGAGGTAAAAATTCTTGGGATGATGGACATATTAGAGCAGACAGGACAGACACTGGAGAAGACTATGGAATGTTCAAAGTAAGCCCCACAAATGCGAATTCTTACCATCACTAGTCATTCTAAGCCCTTAAGTCAGAACTGTTGGTTTCTGAGCTGTTTCCATTGGTGAGGAACTAGGAGAAACCAGATATTCTTTTAGAACAAGAAGTTAGAGAGATACTCATTTTACTCATAGGCAATCTATGAGAAAAATTCATGGGATATAGAATGTAGGTGCATTGCTGTGTATAGTTTCCCCTGGCTAACTGCTTAAAATGAAAAGTAAAAAACTCTTTTCTGTTGTCACCTTCCTGTATGGACAGGGTTCACAGAGCATAATCTATCATAAAAAGGACCACATCTTTTAGCTTTTTTTTTTTTTGTTGTTGTTAGTTTACTCTTGAGACAGGAGCTCACTATGTAGCCCTGGCTAGCTTGGAGCAAGCTATGTAAATCAGGCCTTGAACTCACAGGGACCCACTTGCCTGTTTACCAAAAGTGCTGGAATGAAAGGTGTTTGTCACTATACCTGGCCAAAGGTTAGTTTTTCTTTTCAATTATGTGTAGGGCATACACATACAGGCAAGAAGAGGGAATCAGATTCACTTGAGCTAGTGTTACATGAGGTTGTGAGCTGCCTGGTGTGGGTGCTGGAAACTGAACTCTGGTCCTCTGTAAGAGCAGTATGGTTCCTTTTTTAATTTTTTAATTAATTAATTATTTTTTAGGTGTATGAGTGTACTGTCTGCATGTAAGTTGGTCCACCTGTGTTGTGCAATGCTGTGGAGGTCAGAAGAGGGCGATGGATTTCCCTGGAACTGGAGTTAAAAATGGTTCTTAGCAGCCATGTGGGTCCTGGGAATTGAACCCAGGTCCTCTGCAAGAGCAGTCGGTGCTCTTAACCGCTGAGCCATCTCTCCAGCCCCATGAGCAGTATGATTTCTTAACCACTAAGCTATGTCTCCACACCTTAGCTTCAGTTTATGCACATCATCTAAATTATGATTTTTGGAAGGTTCAGTTTGGATAAAAATAACTTTTTGTTCCCAGGGCTATTTTGAAGTATATTAAGGAGGTATAACCATCCAGTTGGATGTTTTTACTTTCATTAATGTCCCTCTCCAATTTAGTTATTTATAAATATTCAATTACTTAACAAACATTGAGTTTACTATGTGTCAGGTTTGTTGGTTAATGCTGGGGACAAGGGTGTCTAAGATAGATGCCATCTGTGACTCATGGGACATATTCTAATTTAATATAAGGTAATGATTCATGTGATATTAGAAGACTCTTATAGGTCTACCATTTCAAGTCATCCCAAATTTGGAGTATATGTTGAGTTTATTCTACATCTCCTTTGTACTTTGGTTACTCTTGGGTCTTCAAATTTTTTCCTGAAAATATTCAACCTAGGTTTTCTTTATTGCATTTCTGACATTTAAACAAACCTATGGATTTTTGTTACAACATAAGATGAGCTGTCAAAAGTTTTGCTTTTGAGGGTGAGGGATGGCTCATCAGTTAAAAGCACTGACTGCTCTTGGAGGGGACCCGAGGTTGATTCCTAGCATCCACATGGTGGCTAACAACCATCTGTAACTCCACTTCCAGGGGATTCAACACCCTCTTCTGACCTCCCTGGGCATTGCATGAAGTCAGGGTGCACTTATATCCATGCAGATAATATACTCATACACATAAAATATAAAATATTAAAAAACTTTTGAAATTTAGTAAGACATTGCAATGGCAAAAAGTCACTATCCCATAAAACTCACTGAAAACATGGAGACTATGACTATTCTTCCATTTCTTTTATAGAGTTTCCTGTGAATATTATGATCCCTAGTCAAACTTACTTTCATAGGCCTACACAGTGCCAGAAGAAAGAAGCCCGGAGGGAAACATAATTTGCAGAAGGAAAAACACCATGGAGATTTGAAAAAAAATGAAAGAAAAACAAGGATCAAGATATTTGAAACGAAGGAATGCACACAGAAGAGCACTGACTGAAGACAAGAAAACGCCAGGGGTTAGCACAGCCCAGAATACACATAAACATAAGTGATTTTTGAGAAATAGCTCATAGGAGAATTGATGGTTGTGAAAAGCCCCCCTTTAATTTCACATCAGAAGGGGAGTTAAAATAGCCCATTTATAGTACTGGGATTTCCCGTCCTCAAGGGTTTCAGTTCACTGGGGATGGAGGATGAAGGACAGCTGTAGAGAACCAGCTTGTGCCAAGCACTGTGCTCTGCAGGAAGAATGAGAAACAGCTGGCCTGGGTGGGGGGGTGTCCAGTCCATTGTAGAGGTGGTATCCTAGCAGATATTCCTACACTGTGTACAGACCATGAGATGAGGAACCTGGAACTACAAGGCTGAGATCGTAGGTGTACAACCTGTGTTGCAGGGAGAGGGTATCACATTTGGATTTCTGGAGTATGTGATGCCTGAACCAAGCTTCAAAATGGAGGGTCTATCAAAGGCCTTATATCAATAAATTCATATTTTAGTTCTGAAATGCTTTAAAAATAGAATAAGAGGCTGTACAGATGGCTCAGTGGTTAAGAGTTCTTGATGTTCTAGCGGAGGGCTGGCTTTCAGGTAGCTCACAACTTCCTGTAATGGCAGCTCGGGGGGATCTGATGCCCTCTACTGGCCTCTGTAGGCACCTGCTCACTCCTGTGCATAGACACGCACCAGGAGCACACAGGCACACATACAAAAAATAAAAATAAACTCTTTCGAAAAATGGAAGGAAGATGTCCATGAAATAATACAAATACTATTGAAACTTTCAATTTGAATGTTCCATACAGTTCACATTCTAATTCCTCTGTTGCCAAAAACCAAAGGCAAAGCCACTAAAAAATTGAATTAGGCTATTTACCTGCACACAGCTCTTACAGACATCATTATCTGGATTCCCTGAGCACTGTAATTTCCCAAGATGCCTCTTGTAATCACCACATTATAACAGTATGCTCCCTAAAAGTCTTGTTGCCAGAAGTCTTTCTTATTGACAAACAGTTAAACCACTCTTGTTAGGGGAAACATTTTGGCCCTTATTTATTTATTTAGGCAGGGTCTCACACAGCCAAGGCTGACCTCAAAGCCCTGATTTGCCTATCTCCATCTCCCAAATGCTGGAATTATAGGCATGTTGTGACACTGTCTTCACTTGATGGCTGGATTGGGTTCTCAGGACTCCCAGAGGGCTATTTCAGGATAGTTTAAGCATGGGTCAAGGCTGCCTTGACCGTTTCTCAGGTGATTCACTTATTCCCTAAGAGATCGACACTTGCTCCATTCACAGAGCATATTGTTGATGACATGGATTGATGAATGGCTTTTCATTCTCAGGAATTCAAAAAGTCATATCCAGGTCAAAGATGGCATTAACTCTTGGTCTTTTCCTGGTTGGTGTAATTTGCTTTCAAAAAAATTGGTTATTGGTACAGAGTAGTTTTGGGAATAGGGTCTCTTGATTTTCTGAAAGTGTGTCTGTTCTGAGAAAAACTCAGAAGATGAGTGACTGAGTTTTTTGATAAGTCTCTTTCACAACACTCAAACAACTGAAGAATTTGGGGATTTTCTTTATAGTGTTCTTATTATAGAAGATTCTCTTGTCATACTTTTCCAACCTTTTGCTTAAGCCAAAAGACAAAAAACAAAACAAAAAACAAGGAAAGAACGAGAAGCCTTGCCATAAACAATTCAGCCATTCAAGATTTTATTTTTGATACATCAGTGCTGAAATAGCTGCAGCTCCATTAGAATTTTTGTCAACAGCATTCAAAATGAATATACAGTCTGAATGAAAACTAGATAGTTGCTATGAAAATGCAGCTTCCAAAGGAGTTTTCCTCTCTACCAGAGCACCTGGCATCTGTGTGCCAGCCAGAGCTGTAGAAACTCCAGGACACATTTGTGCTAGGCAGCTGTGACCTGTGTCTCTTGAGTGAGGGGCAGGTGTAGTGACATGAATATCCAATAGCCGTTTCCAGGAGACCTGGCACATACTTGAGTTTCATACTTTGCCAGTGTTCCTTTTCAGAGTTGATGAAGTAGAACAGATAAAAATCCTTTTGGCTGTCATGGACCAGTTTTCAAGTTGCTTTTTCTCAATTTTATCTATTATGGGGGATCTTGTAGAGGACCCAAGCTTATACATCTGACTATAATTTATCATGCAACTGTTCACATTCAGCTCACCAGGGTCTATGGAAGCCAACTTCTGTATTTCTCACACCCCGAGGTTGGCAATGTTGAGCAGGTTGTAGGTATCACGGGCATGTGAGGGGAAGTTCTGTCCACAACTCTCAGATGTCATGTTTGTCAACTTTCTGCCATCATAAGATGTTGGACATAGGCTACCTATGAAGGAAAGATAGGACTATTCTGGTTTATGGTTCTTGAAGTTCAAATCCAAGATCGGGAGGCACCACTTGTTTGGGCCCCTAAGAAGCTTACAGCATCATGATAGGAGCACATCTTAAGATGGAGTAATTGTGTCCATCTTAAGCCAGGAAGAAGAGAGAGAGAGAGAGAGAGAGAGAGAGAGAGAGAGAGAGAGAGAGAGAGAGACTGGGATCTTGCAATTCCTTTCATCATGCCTTCAGTGAGTATGACTTAAGTAATAAAGTGAAATTGTATAACTGTATTTAAACCCTGTTTTTGGAATGGGTCAAACTATTTCACTATTTGACTATACATCAGACTCCCTAGGGTCTTTTTTCTGTTGACAGCATCTTCCTGTAGCACCAGCCCACCTGGAAATCACTATGTAGACCAGGATGGCCTTGATCTTACAGAGATCTGCCTGCTTCTGCCTCCGAAGGGCTGGGATTAAATGTGTGCCCCACCAAGGTCAGCGTGATTGGACTGTCTTGGGGGAAAGATGCATAAAGTGCTTGATACCTGTTGTACTTATTGAGATCTCGACCTAATTTGTCTGGGCATGGTGGTCTGGGCTTTTGGGGGTTACCAAAATTTCTCAGGTGATTTTACATACTTAAAAAGTTTGGGAACTTTGGGACATGGTATAGAGTCTATATTAATCATTTTTTTTTAGCTTCAAATCTTTTTTATTTTATTTTCCATTTTTTATTATTACCATTATTAAACTTTTTCCATAGGTCACACATTATTTCTCAATCAAATCTAGAGTTGCTTCCCCTTCCATGCCCCCTGTCCCACCCAAGTCCCTGCACTCTGCCATACATGTCCTGCATCTCTCTCCGAGTCTCTCCAGGTTTTTTTTTCAGTTCTTTTGTTGTTGTTCTCTCCAACTTGTATTGCTACATTATATATAGATAGATATATACATAGTTATATATACATAAATATATATACATACATACACACATATCACTTGATTGGAGGATTTTTTTTTCTTCCTTAAAAGATGTCATGTTTTCCTTAAGGAAGTGCTCAAAGGTTCCTCCTTGCCAACCCTAACCACCAATCCTGCACTTTTGCTCCACATTGGGGTCTTTCCCTCCCATGGTCCCCCAAATGAAGTCTAGTAAGCACTGTCCTGTCTTGATCCCCCTGCACTGGCCTCCATGATACAGCCCAGGTAGTCCAACAATGGCAGTCTACACTATGATGAGGCTGACATCCCTTAGCTGTTTAGTCCATAAGCTGGGTATTCAGTAGACCCCATTGGGCATGAAGGTTTGGAGGAATCTTGGAGAGACATGAGTCCTCAGTCCATATTAGGAGGTTAAAAAACTGTGTCTCATGCCTTTGAAGAGTGCCAAAAGTGGTGGCAGCCACAGAGTAGATGCACTTGCCAGTAAGAATTGAAGACAGGCCAAACAACAGTACTCTCTATTCTTTTTTACTAAGATCTCAAGTTCTATGTCTGCAGTACAGTTTCTCTGGTCTTATTGATTACTTGTATCTGGTTGTACTTTCCTTTTGGATGCTTAAGGCCACACAGTTATCCCAGATTAACCAAGGTTTTTGTTTTCTCAAGGCCAGTTGAGGATCTGGTCCTCAGGGGTCTCTCAGGGTTTTTATTGAGGGGGGGGAAGATGGGAGCCCCTTGCTCCTTTCAGTTTTTCATTCACCAGTTCCATCCACTCGAGGACAAAAGCAGGTCTTGCTAGACCAGGCTTTCTTTTCTGAAGCATGAGCAGATTTTCCTCTCTTTAGACTGGACACTGACTGAAGTCCCATCAGTGACTCTCCAAGAGCTCCCTGAACAGAAAGACTGGTGACCCATGTCTGCAGGACATTTCAAGAGCTGCCCCATGCATAATCCCCTAAGACTTGGTTGACCTCTGAGAGCAAGGAACAAAGTTATCCCTTCAGTCCCTTGGCCGAATTGGTATGGGCGTTAAGTATGGTCATTAAGCAACCAGAAAGGATAAGTCACACCAGCCTGTTACACCTATATTAAGATTGTGTCCTTTGGAAACAAACTGTATGTTTTTCCCATAGCATATTTCTTGATTCGCATCTTTCCATTTTAATCCCATAGTACTCTAAAAGATGCACACATATCCTCTGTCATGTACCAAAAACCCAAGGTCTGAAAATAAATGTTAGGTCAGCTCTACAACCTGTTTAGGGATTCACAATGCAAGAGCATAGTTGTCTTTAGATCATGAGGGACATAGCATTAACATTGTTCAGTGTATCTTACAACTAGGTACTTGGTACTAGCATCCACAGATGAGGGATACCATTTGTCTTTTGTTTTTCTGGGATTGTGTTACTTCACTTAGCATAAAGTCTTCTAGTTCCATCCATTTACCTGCAATTTTCATGACGTCATCTTTCTTTACTGCTGCATAGAACTCCATTGTGTAGATGTACCACATTTTCTCTATCCACTCGTCAGTTGAGGGGCATTTGGGTTGGTTCCAGCTCTTCGCTATTGTGAAGAGAGCTGCAATAAATCTGGCTGTACATGTATCTCTGTTTTCGGAAGAGTCTGATGGATATATTCCCAGAAGTGGTATGGCTGGGTCAGGTGGTAGGCTCATTTTGAGTCTTTTAAGGGTTCTCCATATTGCTTTCCATAGTGGTTGTACAAGTTTGCATTCCCACCAGCAGTGGATGAGTGCTCCCCTTTCCCTATACCCTCTCCAACATTTAATATCATGTTTTCTTGATCCTTGCCAGCCTTATGGGGTGAGGTGATATCTTAAAGTAGTTTTAATTTGCATTTCCTTAATTATTAGTGATGTTGAACACTTTTTAAGATGTTTCTCAGCCATCTCTAATTCCTCATTTGTGAAGTCTCTGTTCAGCTCTTTACTCCATCTTTTGAGTGAGTCATTTGTTTTCTTCTTTGTTTTTTGAATAGTTTATATATTCTGGAAGTTAATGCTCTGTCAGATGTATCAGCAGTGAAGGTTTCCTCCCAGTCCGTGGGTTTTCTCTTCATTTCCCTGACTGCTTCTTCTGCTGTACAGAAACTTTTGAGTTTAATAAGGTCCCACTTGTCAATTGTTGACCTTATTTCCTGAGCAGCTGCTGGCCGATTTAGAAAGTCTTTTCCTACACCTATGTCTTGTAAGTTGCTGCCAACTTTTTCTTCTATCACCTTCAGAGTTTTGGGTTTCACATTGAGGTTTTTGATCCATTTGGAGTTGATTTTTGTACAGGGTGAGAGGTAGGAGTTTAATTTTATTTTTCTACAAGTGATGATCCAGTTTTGCCAACATCATTTGCTGAAGATGCTGTCTTTCCTCCACTGAGTCTTTTTGGCCCCTTTGTCAAACATGAGGTGGCTGAAATTGTTTGTGCTCACGTTTGGATCTTCAGTTTTGTTCCATTGGTCTACAGGTCTGTTCTAGTGCCAGTACCAGGCTGTTTTTATGACTATAGCCCTGTAGTATAGTTTGATGTCTGGTATAGAAATCCCCCCTGTATTGCTTTTTTCACTCAGGGTTGCTTTGGCTATTCAGGGTATTTATATTAATTATTGTAATATATGTACAGTTCTCAGAATACTGGAAGAGACAGCTTTCAGCACATGGCTGAAATCCAGTCCAAATATTGAATATGTAATTAAGAGGCTGTCTTAGCATTTATTATACATGTTATGACCAAAGACTAAATTCGGGTTTCTAACTACTACGAGACGTCATCCACTTATGAACTTGTTTCTTTTTTTCCCCACTGGCACTTAAATTTTATCTTATTATTAACTTCGTTTCAGTTGAGATTACCAAATTTATTTTGTTTTTTTTTTCTTGACTTTTGTGGTTTTTGCTGTGTGTTTTTAAAAATTTTTATTGAGCTTTTGTGCATTTCATACAACCTTTCTCAATCAAATTTAGACCCTCCTCCCCACCAGAGCTCATGCTTCTGGGATGCATGTTAAGTCTTGTCTTGCATCTTTTTCTTAGTCTTTTTAAACTTTTTCTATGTAGAAGTTTAGTGTTTTGGTCAGATCTTTGAACAAGTCTTTTGTTGTTGTTAGGGACTTGTTTCTTGTTCTGCTTAGGTAGTCAGCCTGGAAAGATGGATCTTTGATGTCTGCCTTCTAAAAGGAGGTTTAATGAGTCTGGTTCCTGAAATGAAAAGGTAAATTTGTGAGATTGAATGTTTATTGTTAACACTTCCAAGTATTGGAAGGAGACCTTAAATAAAGACGTGATGAGCCTTAAGTAGACAAAATAGGACATTGATCAATTTTTTCTTTCCTGATGAGGACATTAGTGCTGATTAATTTGTACTGGGCTTGTGTTATATGTGGGGCCTCATGGGAGAGACAATAGATGATATACAAGTTCCCAATTACAGGGCTTAGAACATTTATTTATAACATATATAAAATATTAATGAGAGTCGAGTTCATTTGATATGCTTGAATAAAAATCATTGTGCTACATTTTTGGTTGAGTTGCATCTCAGTTCACTTACTATGAGAGAGTTTTTTGTTTCTGTTTTTTGTTTTGTCTCACTCTGTAGCCCTGGCTGGCCTGGAGCTCACCACACAGACCAGGCTGACCTCAAACTGCCTCTGTCTCCTGAGTGCAGGGATAAAGGTGTGTGTTACCATGTCAGGCCTGACATGACAGAGTTCTTCCTTTTACTTGTTGCACATAGATTATTTTTGAATGTAATGGTATGCAAAAGGTTTTAATGAACTCCCAGTCTCCTTCCTTTTCAGAGAAAGAAGAAAAACTCACATGGACAAAACAAAACAAAGCAAAACCCCTTTCCATTTGATTTTCTTTTTGTCTGTTTGAGCTGGCCTGGAACTCATTATATAACAGAGGTGGGGTTTGATCTCACAAAGATCCACCTGCCTCTGCCTCCCTAGTGCTGACACTAAAGGCGTGCCCCACCATGCCTAGTTCCATTTCACTTTGACCATTTGATTTTTAAAGCTCTAAAACTCTAGGAAATTTGAAATTGTTCAAATAAAGAAATCACTACAGTATAAACTGAAAAAAAAAAAAAACCCAACTGTTTTCGTATATTTCTGTTTGTGGAATTTTGTTTTAATTTTAGTTGTGTGTACCCAGATGATGATGTTGGCTCCAGCTGGGATTAAGGGAGGAAGGTGCTTATTGCTGGGGTATCATATGTATTCAATATGAAATTTAGGATTCTTTTACAAATTACTAAGCTTTGGTTTATCTGTCCCAGTAAGGAAAGGCTGAATGTATTATATCTAGTTCCCTTATAATGTAAAAAAGCTCACAAGATCTGTTTCATATAGAACATCTCAGTTAATCTTAATCACCTTTGTACCCCTTCCCCATTGGCAATTTCCCACAGTTCCTCCACTGGGGTTCATGCACTCTGTCACTGGAGATAAGGCCTATTGTGTCACGTTAATGTCCCCAGATGTTCCTCAGTGCAAGTTCATCCACTGAGGTCTAGTTAGTCTATCTAGAGTCCCTTGCCTTAAGGAGACCAGCTCTTCCTCACCCGAAAGTAATGAGCTACCAATATTTTCTCAGCTAAGAGTGGAGTCTGCTTCCCCTTTCCCCAGTCCCATGATGGCTTTTGCTCACATAGTCTTAATGCACGCCAGCTCAGAGTGCAAGCTATCCGGCTTCTCTGGCCTCCTCTACTATGTAAATGTGGAGTCTCCCTGTTGATAGTTTCTTTGGCTCATTTGCATTGACAAGACTGCCAGTGATGACTTGCATCCCTTTTTTTTTTTTTTTTTTTGGTCTTTTTGAGACAGGGTCTCCCTGTAGCTCTGGCTGTCCTGGAACTCACTCTGTAGACCAGGCTGGCCTCAAACTCACAGAGATCCGCGTGCCTCTGCCTCCCAAGTGCTAGGATTAAGGGCGTGCGCCACCACACCCGGCATTTATTTATTTCTGTATGTGTATCAATGTACTGTCTGCATGCAAGTTTGTGCACCCGGGTCGTGCAATGCCGCGGAGGTCAGAAGAGGGTGTCGGATTCCCCTGGAACTGGAGTTCTCCTGGAATTGGAGTTTCAGACGGTTCTCGGCCGCCATGTGGGTGCTGGGGGTCGAACCCGGGTCCTCTGTAAGAGCGGTCGGCGCTCTTAACTGCTAGGCCATCTCTCCAGCCCGACTTGCATCCCTGAAGGTGCGAGAGGTGACACTTTAAAAATATTTTATTTATTATTTTTATTTTATGTGTATGAGTGCATTGCCTGCATGTATGTAAGCGCACCTGTGCCATGCAGTGCCCTCAGAGCTCAAAAGAGGGCATAAGATTCCCTGGAAATGGAATTATGGATAGTTGTTAGCTGCCATGTGGGAGCAGGGACTTGAACTTGGATCTTCTTTGAGAGGAGTCAGTGGTCTTAATCTTTACATCATCACTTCAGCCCCAAAGGTGACACTTTTGAGGGTTACTTTGTAAATGGATCCTTGCATCTTAATTGTTTTAATATATCTTTTCTGTAAATGAATTTAACTTAGATGATACACTGCCAGAGTCCAGTTTCTTTTTTTTTTTCTTTTTTCTTTTTTTTGTTGGTCTTTTTGAGACAGGGTCTCTCTGTAGCCCCGGATGTTCTGGAACTCACTCTGTAGATCAGGCTGGCCTTGAACTCACAAAGCTCCTCCTGCCTCTGCCTCCCAAGTGCTAGGATTAAAGGCGTGCACCACCACATGCAGCTTAAAGTCCAGTTTCTATAGCCATTCGTAATTCACTCACTCATATGTTGGCTTCACTCTTTTGATTGGTATTTTATGACTGACTAGCTGCTGCCAGTCTCACTTTCTAACCCACTCCAAGCCTGGCCTGGCGACTTTGGCTGTCTTTGTTGCCTACAGGATGCAGCATCTTCTATTCCCATCTTTTGGAACATGATTTGTTTTAAACACTGAAATGCGGGCAAAAGTGACACAATACTTCCACTAAACTTTAAGAGACAGCTCTTGGTCAGCCATTTCTGTCATTTCCCACATTTCCCTCTAATACTCCCAGTGTGGGCTGCTCCTCTGGTTTAGTTCCAGTGGGGAAGGCAGAGGCAGGGTATTTCGGTATTCCCTAGGTGATTCTAATGTGCCAGGGCAGGCCTAGGCTGACATTTGACAGCGGGGAGAGCGTGAGAAGAATGTCATCTTGAGACTGCTGCGAACATGCAGGTGTGCAGTGGAAGTACTGCACTGCCGAGCCATGACTGAGGACTGGAAGATCACTTTCTGGTGAGTAGCTATCCTGTTCGGGAACTACCTAGCTAAATCATTCTTTCAACCATTTTCTTTTCCCTTAGAAACTTTAAGTGAAATCGGCCTCCCGCACATGTCCATGAATCACAGTTGTTGCTGTCATTCTGAGGGAGGAACTTAAATCTGAAAGGGAAAGAGGACCGGGTCTCTAAGTGCAGGGGAGGGTTAGGGTAGAAGAGGGCTAGCTAAGGGAGTGGCTTCCAGGGCTGTATCTGCAGAATTTCTGCTCCACTCTTGTCCCCAGTGTCACAGCCCACAGCTGCTTCCAATCATGGGCTGCACGCATTTCCTGTGGAAGCCAACTCATGAAGAGGAGCGACACATCACCAAACCTTCTCCCTCTCTCCTTCTCTCCCTCTCTCCCCTCTCTCCTCATCGTCTCCTCCAAATCTCCGGATTTGCATTTCTAGATTTAAACATGTTTAGACTTAGTATTTTTGTTAGGGACATCAAAATGCTTTTTAAAAATTATTTTATTTTATGAAAAGTTGCTCCTTCTGGATCCAGAATTGACCCCTGAGTATGCGTTGTGATATTTCTATCCAGCAGTGGACGTCTCTCTTGGCTTTTAATTGGTTCTGGTGGCTGTGCCCATGCTCTTACCTACTTCCCTAAGGGAGGAGGGATTGAAGAGGACCAGGAGGGAAGCTAAAAGCTCTTATTTTAACTTCACCTTATCTTTCCTTTAGCCTACCAACATGGTGAAACAGTTTTAATCCATTCTGCCAATGAAGCTAATTATCTGACAAGGAGTTCTTGAAAATGTCAATGATAGATGGGGTCATGTATAGAAAATCGGCAGATGGTAAGGCCTGAAATTTTTTTATTCTTTCACGTTATTTCAGCTAGCTTGGCTTTGGTCTTCCATGATAGTACAATGGATTTATAAGGCTATGCAGTGATAGTTGGATATTTGATATTCAAACTTGACCAAATACAGTTGAGTTTTATTTCTAAGGGTTTAGATACTGACCCTGACAAATATCCTGACCATATGAGCAAGATTTTGAACCCAAACTTAACCAGCATTACATTGGTTTGTTCCATTAGAATGTATTCGTTTAGTCAAATAACAAGCTTGTAATTGATGATGGCTTGGTTGTGGCCAGTTCCTTTAATCTTTACAGGGTCTACAATTGATCTCTCAGCTGCAAACGTTGTATAAAGGGAAAGCTAAGCCAGTTGCGGAAGAATTTGTTAGGTTACTGATTTCAGGGAGAATATGTTTACTGAGATGCAGAAATAACTTTAATGTCTTCAAATGTGCTCTGAGTGGAGACATGGGCGAACCATATGTCCCCCCCCATCTTTATTTCTTATATGATGGAACTGAAGTTTTATTATATATATATTTTTAATATTTTTATTGAAGTTTTGTGCATTTCATACATCACTTCTAAGTTCAATCCAGACTCATTTTCCCTTCTATCCCCCCTTCCCAAGTCCATGCAGTCTTCCATATGTCCTGTATCCCCTTCTGAGTCTTTTCAAAATTTTTCAAAGCAGGGGATTATTTTGGAGGGGAAGAACTTTACTGTTTCAGTTGGTCCTTTGTCCCAGTCCTTTAGTTGTTGTTGTTCCCTCCAATTTGTATTGCTTCAAAATATGCATATATATATATATATATATATCACATATACTAAAATCATGTCCTCTGAAAATAAACTGTATGTTATTTCCAAATCATATTTTGGGATTCACATTTTCCCTTTTAATTTTATATTACTCTAAAATATGCATAAATACCCTCCACCCATATACCAGAATTACAAAGTCTGAAAATAAGTGGTATGTTAATTCTAGAGCCCATTAAGGGATTCACATTCTAAGAGCACAGTTGCTTTTAAATAAAGAGAAGCATAACATTAACATTACTCAGTTTGCCTTACAAGTAGGTACTTGGTACTAGCATCCACAAATGAGGGATACCATTCCTTGTTTGTTTTTCTGGGGCTGTTTTACTTCATTTAGCATAATGACTTTGAGTTCCATCCATTTACCTGCTGTCGTAGTTTGCCTTCCATTGCTGTGACAAAACACTCTGACCAACACCAACTTGGGGAGGAAAGGGTTTATTCAGCTTACATCTCCCAGGTCACAGATCATCACTTAGGGAGCTCAAGGCAGGAACTCAGGGCAGGAACCTGGAGGTAGGAGCTGAAGCACAGGCCATGGAGGAGTGATGTTCACTGGCTTGCTCTCTACTGGCTTGCTGCTCTGGCTCATGCCCAGCCTGCCTTCTTATACTGTCACTGCTCAACAATCAAGACAATACACCACAGATGTGGCCACAGGCCAATCCAATGGAGCAAATTCCCCAATTGAGGCTCCCTCAACCCAGGTGTGTCAAGTTGACACTAAAGCTATCCAGCACAATTGACCCCTTGTCAACTTGACACACAAAACACATCACTATTAAACCACCACCTTTCCAGTTCTTATCCCCAAAATATGATGTTAACATGAATCACAACCTAAGACAGTACAACCTCAAAAGCCTCACAGTCCTTAAAATGTCCAAACACTTAAAAGTCCAGTCTATTAAAAGTCTCCTAACTGTGGGCTGCTGCAAAATCCAAAACAAGTACTGTCTTATTTCAAAGGGAAGAATCAGGCACTCTCAAACAAAACCTAAGTCCAGCAAGTAGCTCAAGGCTGGACACCTGGGATCCACTCACGATCTTCTGGGCTCCAAAGGGTCTCAGGCAGCTCCCTCTCTCCGACTCTGCCGTCCGTGGCACACTCATCTCGCAGGCCCAGGCCGACTCCATTCTACACCTACCGCTGCTCTTGGTGGTCGTCCCAGGGTACCGGCATCTCCAAAAAGCTGGGGTCGCTACTGAAACTGAGGCAGCACCTTCACCAATGGTCTCTTCTGACCTCTCCTGGTGCAAAGCCTCAGCTTCTCTCTATGACCCCTGCAATCCTGGGGTCTTCACAGCAACCGAGGTGCACTTCCACCAATGGTCTTTCCTGACCTCTCACAGTGCCAAGCCTCGGCTGCTCTCTGTGACCCCCTCAAATTTCAACACCGGAACCATGTAGGAGACTCTTACACGTTACCAAGTCCGGCTTCTGGCTCGAGATGGAGGCTCAGGCCCTTTCTGGGTCACAGCTTCTGTGTGCTGACCTTGAAGATATTCTCCCCAGAAGATTTCACCTCAGTGATGCTGGTCTCTTGTTACTTACAGCTGATTTTTCAGCCCCAGCTAACCAGCATCAATTGCCCCAGTACCACAAAAGTTTCACTTCAGGTTCTGGTCTCTTGTTACTTACAGCTGATTCTCCAGCCCCAGCTGACCAGAACCCACAGATTACACAGTCCTGATGATTTCTGCTTCCCTTTGAAACTTCACAAGCCAGGCCTCCATCTTCTACAACTCCTTCAGCAAAACTGCTCCAAGCTCCACAGCAATGATCTTTAAGCATTCAATGATCTTCCCAGCCCAAAGTTCCAAACGCCTCCATAATCCTTCCCCAAAACACCAAGGTCAGGTCTGTCACAGCAATACCCCACTCTTCTGGTACCAATTTCTGTTCTAGTCTGTCTTCCATTGCTGTGACAAAACACTCTGACCAACACCAACTTGGGGAGGAAAGGGTTTATTCAGCTTACATCTCCCAGGTCACAGATCATCACTTAGGGAGCTCAAGGCAGGAACTCAGGGCAGGAACCTGGAGGTAGGAGCTGAAGCACAGGCCATGGAGGAGTGATGTTCACTGGCTTGCTCTCTACTGGCTTGCTGCTCTGGCTCATGCCCAGCCTGCCTTCTTATACTGTCACTGCTCAACAATCAAGACAATACACCACAGATGTGGCCACAGGCCAATCCAATGGAGCAAATTCCCCAATTGAGGCTCCCTCAACCCAGGTGTGTCAAGTTGACACTAAAGCTATCCAGCACACCTGCAAAATTCATAATGTCATCTTTCTTTACTGCTGCATAGAATTCTATTGTGTAGATGTACCACGTTTTCTCTATCCACTCATCAGTTGAGGGGCACTTGGGTTGATTCCAGCTCTTTGCTATTGTGAAGAGAGCTGCAATAAACATGGCTGTACATGTATCTCTGTGGTAGGATGAGTCTTGTGGGTATATACCCAGGAGTGGTATGACTGGGTCAGGTGGTAGGCTCATTTTGATTCTTTTAAGGGTTCTCCACACTGCTTTCCATAGTGGTTGTACAAGTTTACATTCCTACCAGCAGAAGATGAATGTTTCCCTTTCCCCAGAACCTCTCCAGTATTTGGTATCATTTGTTTTCTTGATCCTAGCCATTCTTAACGGAGTGAGATGGTATCTTGAAGTGGTTTTAATTTGCATTTCTTTAATTATTAATGATGCTGAACACTTATTTAGATGTTTCTCAGCCATCTTTCCTTACTCACTGGTGAAGCCTCTGTTCAGTTCTTTACTCCATCTTTTGAATAGGTTATTTGTTTTCTTACTTCTTTCTTTTTTGAGTAGTCTATATGTTCTGGATGTTAATGCTCTGTCAGATATATCAGTAGTGAAGGTTTCCTCCCACTCTGGGTTTTTTCTTCACTTCCTTGATTTTTTCATTTGCTATACAGAAGTTTTTGAGTTTGATTAGGTCCCACTTGTCAATTGTTGACCTTATTTTCTGTGCAGCTGCTGCTTGATTTAGAAAGTCTTTTCCTATGTCTATGTCTTGTAGGTTGCTGCCAACATTTTTTTAAATCACCTTTAGAGTTTCAGGTTTCACATTGAGATCTTTGATCCATTTGAAGTTGATTTTTGTATGGGGTGAGAGGTAGGGGTTTAATTATATTCTTCTACAAATTAAAGAATTACTAATTGGAAAAGAGGAAGCCAAGCTATCCCTTTTTGCAGATGACATGATAGTTTACCTAAGGGATGCTGAAAGCTCCACCAAAAAACTCCCAGAAATGATTAAGAGTTTTAGTAAAGTGGCAGGATACAAAATTAACCTAGAAAAATGAGTAGCCTTTCTTTACACCAATAACAAACAATTGAAGAAGGAATATAAGGAGATCTTCCTACTCAAAATAGCCTCAAAAACAATAAAATACCTAAGAACAAACCTAACCAAAGACACCAAAGCTCTCTACAACAAAAATTTTAAACCCCTGAAGAAGGAAATTGAAGAAAACATCAGAAGATTGAAAGCTCTCCCATGCTCATGGATTGGAAAAATTAATATAGTGAAAATGTCCATTCTACCCAAATTAATATACAGATTCAGCACAATCCCAATTAAAATCCCAAGAGTTTCCTCACAAGCTTGGAAAAAAATCCTTAATTTCATATGGAAAAACAAAAAACCCTAAATAGCCAAAGCAACTCTGAGCAAAAAGAACAATACAGGGGGATCACTATTCCAGACTTCAAACTATACTACAGGGCTATAGTCATAAAACAGCCTGGTACTGGCACAAAAACAGACCTGTAGACCAATGGAACAAAATTGAGGATCCAAACTTGAGCACATACAATTTCAGCCACCTCATATTTGACAAAATGGAGCCAAGAAGACTCAATGGAGGAAAGACAGCATCTTCAGCAAGTGGTGTTGGCAAAACAAGTTCAGTTTCTTATGTGATCCAAGAATATGGATGAATAATTTGAAGAGTGGGATGCCTTCAAACATGCTTTCCATCAAAATAAGAATAGGGGGCAAAATAATCATAGATGGGCCATTTGGCGAAGTGCTTGCCTCGTAAGCGTGGGAACTGTAGTTCAGACCCACCAGAACCCCTGAAAGCCCAACATGGTGGTGTGTGTCTGTGATCTCAGTAACTGTGAGATGTCAGGGGACGTAGACTAACCCTTGGAGCTCTCTGGAAGACTAGCCTTGTCTATTTGGCAAAGTTTTAGGCCAACAAGATACCCTGTTTCAAACAAAAAAGAAAGGTACCTAAGAATGCTGAAGTGTGGGGATTCTGTCTGGCTGAAGCACTTAGGAAGTCAGCTGGCAACTCCCATCCCTCAGGCCTGAGCCCTGCTGATTTTCTGCTTGCTTTTGGAACCTGCTTGGTGCCACTGCATTTGATGCTTTGGGCAAAACATTGTCACATTCCTGTAGTGATCTTGAGTATATGTTGTAAATTCCTGTATACCCCAACCCCCAGTCGCACCTCACAAGGTCTGGTATAAATACCCCCGGGGTTGTAAAAGTAAAGTTCAGTTATTCCTCCATGGAATTTCTCCTGGCTGGTCCTTGAGTCCGTCCTCCTTCTCCCCCTCTCTCCAGGCTTCCCAATACCTTCTCTCCCTGCTCCCTTCCAGGGCTGGGATCTGGCTCACTGACCTTCAGGCCTGAGCGATCTAGGGAATCTGCAATCCTGGGAATCTGTGGGCACCGGTCAAGGGAGGAAGAACACCGAAAGGCTACACTGAAGGTCGTCCTCTGTCTTAGTTTGCCTCTTGTTGCTGTGATAAACCCCATGTCCAAAAGTGGCTTGGGGAGGGAAGTGTTTATTTCAGCTAACACTTTCTGCTCCTGGTAGGTCCTGAGGGAAGTCAGGGCAGGAACTCAAGCAGGGCAGGGACTTGAAGCAGAAACCACAGAGGAGCACTGTTTGTTGGCTCTCTGGCCCTCTTGCTCCCTGACTCATTTCCAGCCTAGGGGCTGGACAGATGGCTCAGTGGCTAAGAGTGCCATCTGCTCTTGCAGAGGACCCAGGTTTGATTCCCGGCACCTACATGGTGGCTAAGAACCGTCTTTAAGCCAGGCATGGTGGTACATGCCTTTAATCCTAGCACCGGAGAGGCAGAAGCAGGTGGATCTCTGTGAGTTCAAGCCCAGCCTGGTCCTCAGAGAGAGCTCCAGGCCATCTGGGGCTATAGGGAAACCCTGTCTCAAAAAGACAAAAAAATAAATAAAAATAAATAAAGATACAGCCTAACTTCACATGCTTAAGGATGGTGCCTCCCACAGTTTGAGAGGCTTTCCCACATCAATCCTTTATCCAGACAATCCTCCATAGACATGGCCACCGGCCAATCTGGTCCAGGGGGAATCTTCAACTGGAGCTCCTTCAGACAACTCTCGACTGTCAAGTTGACAGCTGAAACTAACTAGGAAATGCTCTGACCTCTAGGCACTGCCTATTTACATGTATACATACACCCTTGAACACACATGCACCCCCATACAAGCACACACGTGCACAAAGAATAACAAGAAAACATATCAAATGGATATGTTTCTGAGTCTCACAGTTACTTACTAAAAACATTAGTAAAATATAGCTTACCAATTGAAGAAAGATGGGCTTTTAATGATTGATCTAGGAGTTTGACATTAACAAATGTATGTGCTTTTAATTCTAATGGTTATTGCTGCATAAAGTTATTGAAACTATTGTTTTAAATGTTTTTTGAGGTGTGAACTAAGAATTCACATAGTATGCCTCTCAATTCCGATTTCAAACTGGAATCTCTAATGATGACTTAGCTTTTACAATTTTCTTTTTGAGAATTTCATACGTGGGTACTTTATTTGCATTACTTCCATCCTTCCCAGAGCCCCTCACCTCCTCCCATGTCATCCCACTCCCTCTCAGTTTTGTCCTCATCTTTGATTATTATTATTGTTAGTCATGAACATACAGATATACCCAGACACACACACTGCACCGAGTCCATTTAGTGGTGCTCCTGTGAACCCGTGTTTAGGCATGCTCACTGGGATTAGATACCTCTCAGGGAGCCCGTCCCTGAAGAAAACTGATTCTCCTTCCCTCAGCATCCATTGATCATCTGTAGCTCTTCATCTTGAGGAGGCAGAACCTTGTGAAATTTCCCCCATCCACCTAGGCATGTCAACTGGTTTTGTCATTATGCAGCTATTGTTTGTCTACCATTCTGTGGAGATTTCATTGGTTCATCTTTCCTGTCCTGTCTAGAATGCATTAACTAGCAGTAGGTGTCTTGTTTCTTTGTCTCTTACATTCATTCTGCCTCTTTCTCCTTGATGTTCCCTGAGCTTTACATGTAGACGATGCACTGTAGATGTGTCCCTTAGGGCTGGGCACCTCACAGACACTCTTTCTCTGCATTCGACATTGTGGAATTTTATGATAGTCTCCATCTGTTGCAACAAGAAGCTTCTTCGATGAGTCAGCTACACTTGATGATGACTTAATTTCATGCAATCAAAGGCACTTAAAAAAGCCCAGACATGCTTAGCAGTATTTAAAATACAACCACCTAGAAGGAGATATTTCAAGGTAAATATTTTCTTGATTATTTCTTTGCCTACTTTTTTCTATCAGGGTCTCATTTTATCAGCACCAGACTTCCCATCCAAAAATTTTTCTTCATCCATAGGTTTCAGTTGACTGGAGTATTACTGTAACCGTATCTTTAGTAGTAGTACTATATTGGCCAAATGTGGTCCATCCCCTGACACAGTTATTGGCACAGGAATGTCATATGACAGTCTAATTATCATCCATTTCATTGATTTTCATTGATTCTAGAGGAGGAATGGATCTTACTTCCCTATGCTTTTTCCTTATTTTGTTTTTCTTTTAACTATAATGAGTCCTGAGTGATAAATGCTTAGGATTTTTCCTAGTGGAATTAATTTCTCAGGTGGTGATGCAACTCCCTTGATAGAGTGCTTACCAAGCATCCTGGATTCCCTGGTTCAATCTCCAGCATTGAGCAAACAAGAAGTGGTGGCACACATCTGTATTGGGAGGCAGAGGCTGAAAAATTAGAGGTTCGAGGTCATCCTTGGTTGCATAGTGAGTTTTCTGGCCAGCCTGGGCTATGTGATACACTGTCTCAAAAATTAATTTCTTATAAAACTATCAAAACGATGAGACTGATGCTTGAAAAGTGTGGACACATCTTGAGGCATGTTCAGAATTTTCAGTAGGCATGTAAAGCATGACCCATTAATTCTCAATGAATATTTGTTGACCATTTTGCCAAGTACTCTGGAACTTTTCTGAAATTGAGGGATAGTTCTGCAGTGCTTCATTGGGAATCTCTACTGAGCCTGGGGTAGTTTGACATGGTAAATCTATGCTCTGTAGACACTTGCAGGAGCTGCTAGAGGGTTTGACATGGTGGAGCTGCCATAGGCTTTACTTCCAAAGTCTTTGAGGTGAATGGACTCTAGGTCTAAGGTAGTAAGTAGTAAACCGAATAGTTTGAAATCTTAAAATTTAGCCTCCTGATTGGATTAACGTAAATTAGAAATTTTTATTCTACTTCAGCCTCATCTAAATGTCCATAAAGTAACAACAGTAACTGTTATGCAATAGTCATGTTGCCTCAAAATTTATATATTGAAGCTCTGTCCACCCATAGCTATATATGTCGATAGGGCCCTTTGGAGTGTTAAGGTTAAAGGGAAACCATTATGGTGGGATCAGAATCTGGTAGCACTGGTGCCTTATATGACGGAAAAGACACTAGAGAACCTTTTTTCTCTGGGACGTCAAGGAAGCCATTGGCAGACACAGAGCAAAGGCAGACAAACCGGGAGGAGAGGCCTTGTTGGGGACCTACCACAATGACACCTTCATCCTCCACGTCCAGCCTCAAGAAGTGTGGGCTGTAAATACCTGCTGCTTCAACTACCCAGTCTGTGCTACACTGTTAGAGGGGTCTGAGAAAATGAATGCAACGATGAGGGATAGCAACATGCAGAAACCCCGGTGAACAAGATTTGTAGTATTCATAGCTTGTATTCTGGTTGAGGGATGCAATCAAATCTATGCATACAGGTCTCCTCTGATTGCTAAAGTCCCTCCTCCCTTCTATGCCCTTATGCAGCCATGTATGCCAGGTAATTATGCTTGGAACTGCTTGTGTTTAGGAATTTCAGTGGATCTCATTATATCCACAGGAAGTATGTTCCCTGTCCTAAACTGTTATGGAAAACACTCCTCAGGCTCTTTTCTACCTTATCACGAAGATACATCAGACTTTCTCAATTCCTAATGTAAACACCTTGTAGCTGTTTTCTTTTTTCAAGTTTATAGACTTGTCTGAACCTTTGAGTAGAAAAAAAAGAAAATCTTTAATGAAGGTATTCAAGAGTCTTAGAGCTGTACTCCAAAATCTGTTTCCAAACTTGGAAACACTTTTGCGTTTTTGTTGTGGAACTACCACCTTGAGATAGCATCAAATTTGAATATTTTGTAGGTGAACCAGACTTTTAGAAGTTTGTATTGGACTTGGTTCTTGGTTTTAAAGTGAATAATCAAGCAGGCTAATAAAGTTTTGAGGGGCAAAAGTGAGATAACTTTCTAAAGGATTGGGTTGGTCTGTAAGCATAGGGGTGCGCGTATCCCTGTGAGCCTGTGGGGGCGCTCCATACCTGAGGACAGGCTGAGAAAAGGAGCACTTATCCTCAGATTGCTACAAACATCAAACCCCTCTGTGGATCCTACTTGTAACAACTATGTATAATGAGTCCTAATGAAACTTACCTTCTAGGGGCCACAAAGGTTTTAATACGAGAGACTTTCTTATCTCCCGCCCCCCATAGAACAAGGAGAAATATGATGATGTTGTTGTTCTCCAACTGTAAATTGGAGACAACTATTATAGAGGTAATCTCTTATAAAACTGTTAAAACTGCCTTCTTGAATTGACTAATAGACATAGGAACTGTGAAAAGGATTATTCTCTATTCAGAACCAAATATAATACTAAAGTCTCCTTAATCTATGCACTTAAGCAAAATATATTAATGCAGGAGCTCTGACATCAACAATGGATTATTTTACCAAGGAGATGTTGGCCAGGGGATCCAAGCCCCCACAAAAGGTAAAGGCTCCTTGCCTCTAAACTGGGATACTTGCAAGAAGAGAGGCGATAAGGCCCTGCTGGGGAAGACCTGGTGTTAACATGGGAAAGATGTATTGAGACCACACATGCAAGTGTACAGATGGTCTCTGGAATACCAGAGAGTGTTACCAAAGGCCACTATACCAATAAAGCAAATATGGGTCTCCTTGAGTCAAGCAAGACTCCTCCGTCTGCACCAGCTACACCTCACCTGCCTGGAAATACTGTGCAGCAGAGGCAGCCATATGCCTGTATATCCCAAATCTAATTGGCTATTGGCTCTCTCCTTGGAGGAATAACCCATGGCTGATGCCATGAACTTACACCCTCTAATGGTCAGGAGATGTTACAAGCCACAGTAAGACCCTGTCATATTCAACAGAAAAAAATGTAATTCATGGATTAACATACCATCCAAACATCTGTGTCTATATCAAAGTAACCTATGATAACAATTAGTACTGTTTAAATACCTATATATCTAATGGCTTGTGCTTCATTAGTAGGATCAAAAGGTTATTCCTGGACAAACTGTCAGCCCATGAAAGAAAACAGCCAGAATTGACCAGAGTCCAAGACATCAGCTCCAGAGAAAGTAGATGGTTTTGCTTCTCATCCACCTGTGCCCCTTGTCTAAGCCTAGGGAAAAATCTGCGGAAGAGGGGGCGTGGTAGAATGTAAGGGCTCTGATTGGGGTGAATGGTGAAACTACAGCAATATAGCCTGGACACTCATTTGATCAACTTGATTGAACATACAAGCCCACCCTGCTGGATGGTGGGACCAAGGTTATGTGTGGGTTTGGACACAACTGCTTGCAAATTGGTTTTACATGAAGGATGCTTTACTCATAAATTATCACTTATTGATAAAAAATGGGAAAAAAACTGAGAGAAAGATGCAGGACAGTTATGGCAGAATGCATGATCTGGGATGGGGTGGGGTGGGGTGGGGGGAAGGGAAGGGGAAATATGCCTAACTGAATTGGAAAATGATGTATGAAATACACAAAGCATCAATAAAAAAAAAAAAAGAAAAGAAAAGGAGCGCTTATAAAACTGAGCACACCACAGCCATCAGAGCAAGCACCAAGTTCTGGAAGAGAACAGTGTATCTTAGGCAGGTGTGGTGGCACACGCCTTTAATCCTAGCACTTGGGAGGCAGAGGCAGGCGGATCTCTGTGAGTTCAAGGTCAGCCTGGTGTACAGAGCGAGTTCCAGGACAGCTGGGGCTACATGGGGCTACACGGAGACCCTGTCTTGAAAAGACGGAAAAAAAGGGGAACAATGTATCTTTTCATTTATTAAATTTCTTACAGTTAACAATTATCAGAGGAGGGGTTGGAGGGATGACTCACTGGTTGAATGCTTACTGCTCTCTCAGAGGACTGGAGTTCAGTTCCAGCACCCATGTTATGTGGCTCACAACTGCCTATAATTCCAGCTCCAGGGGATCTGCTGGCCTTTCCTGGTCCCTCTAGGCACCAGAATGCACCTGCACATACCCTCAAACACACCCAAATATATACATAAATAAAATAAAGATAAATCTTTAAAATTAGAAAAACATCAATAGATCATTACATTCTATAAGTAAGAAAACACTATGTGATGACTTGATTTTTAATTTTTAAAATTTATTTATTTTTATTTTATGTGTATGAGTATTATGGCTGCATGTTTGTAAGTGCATCCATGGTGTGCAATGCCCTAAGAGGACAGAAGAGGAACTGGAGTTATGGATGGTTGTCAGTTGCCATGTAGGTGCTGGGATTCAAACCCAGTTCTTCTGTAAGAACATTCAGTCCCCTTAACCACTGAATCATCTCTCAAGGCCCTTGACTTGGTTTTTTTAACCTATTTTATTTCATTTTATTTATTATTTTTTTAGAAATACAAATCGTCCACATTTGTTTTACTTATAATTTATATAACAACAATTTTGGGGTTAATGTACACAAATGTTCTTCATAATTTCCGTGTTGTAAAGTATCACCCTGCAACATCCTCCTCCACCTGTAGGACAACTTAACTAAAGGAACCAAGTTTACCTCCCAAACCAACAACATACAGTCAATGATAAACAGTTTGGGTGATTTTAATGAAAATTTACACCTTGATTCCTGCCTATAGGTATGTGCAATACAACTGCCTTCTAGAGATTTATGGGACAAAAAATAAAAACCCAAAATAAAAAAGGGGGGATACTATATATATATATATATATGTATATATATATGTATATAACCTTTTGTCAAATTTTTCAATTTAAAATCTTTTTTGTTAATTTTACTTGTTTATTTATTTATTTTATTTTATTTTTTTAAGGTTCTACAATATAATGACACAGTTGTTTGCAGCATAATATTGATGTTACTCAGTATGTCATACAATTAGGTTATTGGTGCATTTTGCAAGTATCTATGTCCAAATTTTTGAAACAACCCAAGGTTCCCATAGTCCAGTTGGAGAAGCTTGTATGCTCAGGCATGTTGATCAGTTAGGAGTCCAGACTATATTCTGTAGTCATGATTCACCCCTATCTCTCTGCAGCCCTTACAATCTACCATGCTTTCTCTTCCGCAGTTTGTTGCTGGGCTTTGAGAAAAGGGGCACAAGTGGGAGGTGAGAAGAAAAACAGTCTAATTTCTTTTGGAGTTGTCATTTTGGACTCCAGTCTGTTCAGGTTGTTTCCCTTCATGGGTATGACAGCTTTTCCAGTGATACCCTTTTTAGTTCATACTAACAAAGCACAAGCTATTGGATGTACTGGCATTTAAGCAGTACCAATTATATGTCAAGCTAAGCTGTGAGCATAGACACAGATGCTTGGATGGTATGCTAATCCGCAAGCTGTGGTTTCTCTATAAAGGGTGACAAGTTCTTTTGTGGCTTATAACATCTCCTAACCACTAGAGGACATAAGCTTGTGGCATCGCGCTGTGAGTTATTCCTCCAAGGAGAGAGCTAATAGCCAAATAGATTTGGGATATATATAGACACTTTGGCTGCCACTGTTGCACAGTATCTCCAGGCTGTTGAGGTTGTAGCTGGATATTGATGAGGAGTCTTGCTGTCTCAGGAGAGTCCAAGGTTTGCTTATTGGCTTTAGTGGCCTTTGGTTAACACTCTCTGGATTTCAGAGGCCCAGTTAACGCTAGCAAGTGACGTCTCATAACATTTGTTCATGCTCACACCAGGTCTTTGACAACAGGGACTTATGCCTTTCTCCCTCACTCATATTCCTACCCTTATAAGGCACAAGGCCTTTATAATTTTTTTGGAGGGGGGGAGGATTAGGATCCATAGCCACATCCATCTAGGCAGAGATTGCTGATGTCAGAGCTTTTCCTGTAAGTTTACATATTGCTTAATTACACAACTGTATAAAACCCTTTACATTGAATTTGGCTTCTAGATGAGGAAATTATCCTTTCAGCAGTTCCTATCGCTATCAGTCAATTAAAAAAGGAGTTATGCCTGTATTTATAGGAAATTACCACTGTAAACAATTGGCTCTAGTTTTACAGTTAGGGAGTGGTTTCAATTACCATCATTTTTCCTTTTTCCTATAAGGGAGAGGTAGGAAGGTTTTCAGTCGAAGTACTAAGGGCCATTATATAAAATCAACCCCAATATTATTCAGAGAAATGCTCAGTGTCGTGACTCGCAGCAGTCTGAGTTCTGCTTTCATTAATGTTCACATGGGTCAAACCTCTCTGCTGGCATTCCAGTCCATACTGCAAGCCAAAATTGATAGTTTTCAGGCATTTAGAATTGGTGTTTTACCTATTTTATTATCTGTAGTTCCTCTTTTCAATTTCAGAGCTGTAAGGCACACTCAGGCACATTTAAATCTCTTAGTATGCTTTGCTTAAGACTGGCTATGGGAAAAGCTGATTACTACTTTTTAAAATTATTTTTTTTTGTTAAATTTTGTTTCTGCATAGAGTTTCATTTTTAATTATGGATTAAAGCTAAATACTCCATAGCTAGCCACACATTGTTGGCTAGGTCATATTAATTAACATTTTTTGATTTCTGGATTTTTTTCTTTATATTACCTACATTTAGACATTTCTTTTTTAAATTAAAAAATTTTTTTTAATGTTTATTTTTTTCCGTATGTATGAGTGTATTCGCATGTTTGTAAGTGCACTATGTGCATTGCAGTACCCATAGAGGTCAGCAGTGTCTTTGGATGCCAGAAGAGGGTGTGGATTCCCCTGGAACTGAGTTTCNTATGCCTGTTTTATAGGAAATTACCACTGTAACAATTGGCTCTAATTTACAGTTAGGGAGTGGTTTCATTACCATCATGTTTTTCTTTTTCCTATAAAGGGGAGAGGTAGGAAGGTTTCTCAGTATCTGGAAGGTAAACTTCATTAGGGCCCATTATAAACAGTTAACCCCAATATTATTCAGAGAAATGCTCAGTGTCTGTGACTCGGGCAGTCTGAGGTTCCTCTTTCATTAATGTTCAGATGGGTCAACCTCTCTGCTGGCATTTCCCAGTCCATCCTGCATAGCCATAAGTTGCATGTTTTCAGGCATTTAGATTGGTGTTTAACCTATTTTATTATCTGTAGTTCCTCTTTTCAATTTCAGAGCTGTAAGGCACACTCAGGCACATTTAAATCTCTTAGTATGCTTTGCTTAAGACTGGCTATGGGAAAAGCTGATTACTACTTTTTAAAAATTATTTTTTGTTGTTAATTGTTGTTCTGCATAGAGTTTCATTTTTAATTATGGATTAAAGCTAAATACTCCATAGCTAGCCACACATTGTTGGCTAGGTCATATTAATTAACATTTTGATTTCTGATTTTTTTCTTTATATTACCTACATTTAGACATTTCTTTTTTTTAAATTAAAAAATTTTTTTTAATTTTATTTATTTCCGTATGTGTATGAATGTACTGTCTGCATGCAAGTTTGTGCACCCGTGTCATGCAATGCCGCGGAGGTCAGAAGAGGGTGTCGGATTCCCCTGGAACTGGAGTTCTCCTGGAATTGGAGTTTCAGACGGTTCTCGGCTGCCATGTGGGTGCTGGGGATCGAACCCAGGTCCTCTGTAAGAGCGGTCGGCGCTCTTAACCGCTAGGCCATCTCTCCAGCCCCTACATTTAGACATTTCAAGTACCCACATGGCATCAGACTAATGTGTGAAGTTTGGTAATGAAAAAATATGCATTAGGTGTTTGATCAACCAGCCTTAATCAAATGTGAACAAAGAAGTTAGCCAGTATCAGAAATTCTGACAGCAGATTCTTTAGAATAAAAATTCTTTGCTAAGGAATAGAGGCATCAAATACATGAAAAAAAGGTGGTTTTTAAAAGATGAAATAGGGCTGGAGAAATTGCTCAGACATTAAGAGCACCGACTGCTCTTGCAGAGGGCAGGGGTTCAGTTCCAAGCACTCACATGGCTACTAACAACAGTCTTTAATGCCAGTTCCTGGGGAATCCAATTCCTTCTTCTGATTCCTTGGGCACTGCACTATACAGGTGCACTTACACACATGCAGAAATACACCCATACACATAAAAATAATAAATAAAAGATATTTAAAAATATTAAAAATATAAAAATAAATGAGAAATTCCTTCAGGCAACTTAAAGCCAAAGATGTGATTTTGAGGAAGTGGATGGAGCCTCTGGGATTGGCAGGCTCATGGAGGGCTCATGCCACTTGCATTTATAGCCAGGAAACACGTAGGAGAACCGTGGGCTTGCTGTGCACACTTCCCTACTTGATTGTTGCAAAACCTGTGCCCTGTCTCAGCTCCTCCAGCTTCTTTAAAGATGTTCTCCCAGAGTCTATCACCTTGAATAAAGCATTTTCCATTTTTAACTCAAGCAACAGAATTATAAGGTGGGATTTGAATCTGTACTCTCTCTCTCTCTCTCTCTCTCTCTCTCTCTCTCTCTCTCTCTCTCTCTGTGTGTGTGTGTGTGTGTGTGTGTTCACTGGTGCTTGTATGTGGAGGTCAGAAGTTGATGTCAGGCAGCTTCCTCTATTGCTCTCCCTCTTATTTTTTGAGGCAAGGTCTCTCACTGAGCCTGGAGTTCACTGTTCAAGCCAGTGAACTGGCTGTCCAGCAGCCCCCCTTGTCTCCTTCCTCTTCAGTGCTGGGTTACAGATGCACACCACACTTGGCTTTTTTATAACATGGGTCCTTGGGATTTGAACTCAGGTCCTTAGGTTTTTGCAAGAAGCACTTTATCTACTGAACTGCCTTCCTAGCCCTGGAACCTGTTTATTCTTATTGTGCAGTATATCAAACACAGATCTACTCAATCACATTTTTGTATCACTTACTTTCTTTTGTACACATCAGAAAGTATTCCATGTAAAATATGTTGCTTTATCATTTATAATTGAGTAAATGATGGACCTGAGGTAATCATACTGAAAATCCAGTGTCTAACTCTTCAACAAAACCCAGGAATGAAATAAGATGCAAAATATCTGATTAAAGATGATTTCATATACTAATTAATTTTCTCTGGTTACTATGTGTTGTGAAAGTAACCAGAAAAGCTTTCGATTTTAAATTGATCATCTTCTTATAAAGAATTTATTTCTTAAACCTTAAGTTCCAAGATGAGAAGGAAAAAGCATTGGGTTTTTATTTTCCTCACCTTAAGAATTGAATTTATTTGGCAAATCATAGCTATAATGTAATAAGAATTGGCTCTGCGTACAAGGAGACATTTTTACTGGATTATCTAGTGCTAGAGCAGATGTGGCATCAGGGAGAAATCTCTGAAGTATGCCTATATATACATGTCACATATATACCAAATTACTTTGGAGCAATACAAATGGGAGGGAAAACAATGACAAAAAGACTGGATCAAAGAACTGACTGAAACAGTTAACTTCTGCCCAAATAATAAATCTTTGCAGAGAAAAACTTTAAAAAGACGGAGAAAAAGAAGCAAGACATGTATGGCAGAATGCATGAACTCGGGTGGGGTGGGGGGCATGGAAAAGGGAGTGTATCTAAATTGGGCTGAGAAATGATGTATGAAACACACAAAACACCAATAAAAATATTTTATTTTTTTAAAGAGGAAATAACATCTCAAAAAAAAAAAAAAAAATTAAGTTGGGCATGGTGGTACATGCCTTTAATCCCAGCAGTCAGGAAGGAGGCAGAAGCAGGCAAGAGGTCTAGGCCAGTTGGGGCTACAGGAAAACCCTGTCTCAAAAAGATCAAAACAAAACAAAACACATATAGGCTAACTTACAATGACATTCTGACACTGAGAATAAATTTTATTTTATTTTATTATTTTTTTAATTTTATTTATTTTTTATGTGTATGAACGTACTGTCTGCATGTAGGTTTGTGTACCTGTGTCTGTAGGTTTGTGTACCCGTGTCGTGCAATGCCACGGAGGTCAGAAGAGGCTGTCGGATTCCCTTGGAACTGGAGTTCTCCTGGAATTGGAGTTACAGACGGTTCTCAGCCGCCATGTGGGTGCTGGGGATCAAACCCGGGTCCTCTGCAAGAGCAGTCAGTGCTCTTAACCGCTAGGCTATCTCTCCAGCCCCGAGAATAAATTTTAAACCACCAGAGGATCTACAATCAGAACTTCTAAGAGAAGCAGAACAAATAACATGGAGAAAGACAATTTTTGCCATGTGCCCAAATATTAATTATTAATTTATGTTATGATAAATCTGTGACAGTAAGGGGAAGATTATNCTGTTGTGTGTGTGTGTTTTTGTATTTGTTTGTTTTTGCTGTTTGTCGTGTGTGTTCGTTGTTGCTTGTGTTCAATGGTTGTGTGCTTGGGTGGCTTTCTCTGTTTTCTTGTGTCTGTGTTTTTGTCTTGTTTATGTGTTCACTGGTGGCTCTTTGCTTCGTTTTTTTGCTTGTGTTGTCTGCTTTGGTTCACTGGCTTTTTGCTTGTTTGGCTTGTTATTTGGAGGTCAGAATCTGGGGGGGTGCTTGTTTTTTGTTTTGGTGTGCTTTTTTTGCCTTGTTTGTGGACAGGGTCCGAAAGTGATTTTGTCAGGCAGCTTCCTCTATTGCTCTCCCTCTTATTTTTTTGAGGTGGGGGAAGGTGGCCACAGCCGAGGTTTGCCAAGGGGGGCAAGTAGGACGGCCAGAAGCGTTCTTCCACTTGATAGGGACCTGGAGTTCACTGTCAAGCCAGTTGAACTGGCTGTCACCAGCAAGCCCCCCCCTTCCCTGTCTCCTTCCTCTTCAGTGCTGGGTTTTTAACAGAATTTTCGACACACCACACTTGGCTTTTTTTTTTATAACATGGGTGCTTGGAGTTTTGAACTCAGGTCCTTAGGTTTTTGCAAGAAGCACTTTATCTACTGCACTGCCTTTTCCTAGCCCTGGGGTGGAACGCACCTGTTTTATTCTTATTGTGCCAGTTTTTGTATATCAAACACAGAGCTCTACTCAATTCACATTTTTGTATCCTTACTTTCTTTTGTACACATCAGAAATATTCCATGTAAACATATGTTGCTTTATATTTCTAATTTATAATGGGCGTGTAAGTAAAATGAGGACCTGCGTAGGTAATCATACTGAAAATCCAGTGTCTAACTCTTCAACAAAACCCAAAGAGAATAAATGAAATAAGAGAACAATGCAAAATATCTGATTAAAGATGATTTCATATACTAATTAATTTTCTCTGGTTACTATGTGTTGTGAAAGTAACCAGAAAAGCTTTCGATTTTAAATTGATCATCTTCTTATAAAGAATTTATTTCTTAAACCTTAAGTTCCAAGATGAGAAGGAAAAAGCATTGGGTTTTTATTTTCCTCACCTTAAGAATTGAATTTATTTGGCAAATCATAGCTATAATGTAATAAAGAATTGGTCTCTGCGTTACAAGGATGACATGGGATTTGAACATTTCTACCTGGATTAATCTAGTTGCTAGCGCAGATGTGGCACTCAGGGAGAACTCTCTGAGTTATGCCTATATACATGTCACATATTACCAAATTAACTTTTGGAGCCTCAATACAAAATGGGGGGAACAACAAACCAAAAGATGGATCAAAGCAACTGACTGAAACAGTAACTTCTGCCATCAAAAAAATCAAAAAAAAACTTTTGCAGAGAAAAACTCTTCAAAAGACGGAGAAAAACGAAGCCAAGACATGTCTGCAGACTGCATGAACTCGGGTGGGGTGGGGGGCATGGAAAAGGAGGAGTGTATCTAAATTGGGCTGAGAAATGATGTATTACACACACAAAACACCATAAAAAATATTTTATTTTTTTAACAGAGGAATAACATCTCAAAAAAAAAAAAAAAGAAATCTCTGACCATCAGTTCCTAAGCTTTTAGAGAGCCAATTTCTTCTGTTAAAAGAAATATTTTTATATCTTGCTCACAAAGTTTGCTCAGGATTGCCTGTGACAAATGAGTCACCAGGTCCATGAAGCATAGTTGGTGTTTTCTCAATGTTGCTATCATCTTCTCTTTTTTTTTTTTTTGGTATATTTTTTGTAGACCCTGTTCTCAAAGCCTCTCGCATCTTTTGCTTTTGTGCAACCTGTGGCTGCTATATCTGAGAATTTATAGAGACAGCATATTGTCTGCAACTCACTGGTAGGATATTAATTCCTTTATTTAGAACATAAATACCTTTGGTTATGCTAACAGAAAGGATACACTATAATCTCATGATTTAGGGAAAATTGAAGAGGGGCAAAAAGAAGGCGAGGGCGGGATTAAAAAGATTTCCTGACATAACTGAGGAGCGCAAAGCAGGAGAGCTAGAGAGATGCAGAGAAGAGGATAGTAACGAAAGGACGAAAGGAAAAAAGGAAGGAAGGAGGAAGGAAGGACATGCCTTGAAGGAAGGACGGCATTCCGTTCAGTCCTTCATGCCCGCTTCCTTCCAGAAATGCCAGCGGTGAGGCTTGATGTCTCGTATGTCTTGCGGGAGGGATGGCGTTTAGGTATTGATTTTTTACTCTTTCTTTCTTTCTTTCTTTCTTTCTTTCTTTCTTTCTTTCTTTCTTTCTTTCTTTCTTTCTTTCTTTCTTTCTCTCTCTCTCTCTCTTTCTTTCTTTCTTTCTTTCTTTCTTTCTCTCTCTCTTTCTCTTTCTTTCCTTCAGCAAGGTCTTGATCATCTTGCTATGAGTCCAAGCACAACATATGATGCAACAATGAATTATATACTAGAAATTTGTGGAGAAAGTAGATTTCTAGTGTCTTCATCACACACAGCACACATGACAAGTTTGTGAGGGGATCTATATGGTAATGAGTTTGTGAGGGGATCTATATGGTAATGAGTTTGTGAGGGGATCTGTATGGTAATAAGTTTGTGAGGGGATCTATATGGTAATGAGTTTGATTGCTCAATCATTTTACAATGCATACTTGTTTCAGAGTGTCATGTTTTCTAAATATGTTTAATTTTCACCTTGAGAGAGCTGAAAAAAAGGAAAATAAATAAAATAGACAAAACTAAAGAGTTTAATATTATCATGACTTTTGAGCATGTAGAACAACAGAAATTTGACCACGAATGATGGGAGGAGAAATTGAGGCAATGACCTTTATTTAATGATTTAAGAAAAAGAAAGTAGAGCAAGCTGAAGGACAGAGGACAGATTTACAGGTCATCGGTCAAAACCTGAGGGCTCAGTAGATTCCAGAATACTCAAAATGTTTCTTCTGTCTCAGCAATCTCCCCTATTTCTATCCTTTCCTTCTCTGGGTCACATTTTATCTATATCTATATCTATATCTATATCTATATCTATATCTATATCTATATCTATATCTATATCTATATCTATATATCCCTAAGAGCTGTATTTTCATGTTCAACTAATCACATTTAGCTTCTTTCTGTCATGGACACAAAGCAGACGATTTTTCTCTCATTTTTTTTTAGTGCCAGTGACAAGTAAATTTCAGCCAATCACTCACTGCCTCAGCTAAGTTTTTTCCAAATGAACTTTTAATTCAAAAATGCTACTAAAAGTGAATGCTATTTTGGGCTGGGGAGGTAGCTGGGAGTTCAATCTCCAGCATCCATGTAAAAGAGCTGGCTTTGGTGATGTCCCCTCAGAATTCCAGCACTTGGGAGGTGGAGACAAGAAATCCTAGTCTGAGAGCTCTGGGCAATGAGTTTAAAAAAAAAAAAAAACAGGGTGAATTACACCTGGGGAACAACACATTATGAAATAATTGTTGAAATTAGGATTAATTGTTAATTGGATGGCAAGCATGTTCTGAGAACTTCAAATCAGCAATGTGGACCAATGTTCTCCATGCCTAATATAAAATTAAAAGTCTTATCATTCATTACATGTGTCCATCTTTCTGTATGAATATGTTCAATGAATATATATATATATATATATCCATACAAATATCTCAGCATTCTTATCTCCCTGTTCCCTGTCTTCTCCCCCCTCCACTCTCCTTCTTTCTCCCCTCCCCCTCCTTACTTTCCTCTTTTCTTCCTAGTGTGTCCTGTTTTATACCTGTGTCCCCTCCCATGCCCTCCTCGTGCTTGTTATAATGTCAAGAGTTTTACTTTTAGGGAAAATATTCCATTTGTTTTTAAATGAAAGTATAGTGAGGCAAATTTTTAGGACAAAATTGCTACTGAATGGTGTTTTTATTTATTTATTATTTTTTATTGTATGAGTGTACTGACTGCAAGTAGGTTGGTGCACCTGTGTCGTGCAATGCCACGGAGGTCAGAAGAGGGCATCAGATTCTCCTGGAACTGGAGTTAAAGATGGTTCTTAGCTGCCATGTGGGTGCTGGGATTTGAACCCGGGTCCTCTGCAAGAGCAGTCGGTGCTCTTAACTTCTGAGCCATCTCTCCAGTCCCTTGAATAGAGTTTTAAATAGGAAGAAAATGTAGCCATCATTGTGCAGAAAGGAAAAGACTTCACATTGGAAGGTAGATATCTTCTTGGCTACACATTTTTAGAGGATACTTTCTTACTGACAAATTAAATAGATTTGCAAGTTATCCAAGAAAACGTAAGGAGAGTAAGTCAACTCCCATGGTCAATTTTATGTGTCAGCCTGGCTAGGCTCAGGGTTCTTAGGTATTTGGTTCCTGTGTTCAGAAGGATTAATTTTTAAATTGATTCAGTGATTTAAATTGACTTTCAGTTTGACAAGATCTAGAACTAACTAGGAGACAATCCTTAGGGCATGTTGGTAGATTAGCTTCATCAAAGTGAGAAGATACACTTTAACTACAGACTGGGATCCTACACTGAGCCAAGGAGCAATGAATGGAGCCAAATTTCTTCTCTGTTTCCTGACTGGAAATGCAATGTGACTAGCTTCAAAATATCCTGCCACTGCGGCTTCCCCACAATGAAGGGTTGTACCCCTTTGAACTAAAATCCAAAACAAACCCTTCTTTTTCTATGTCGTCAGGTACTTTGTCACAAGAATGAGGAAAGTAATGGAAACAGCTGATGATTAGCAGAGTAAATGGTGCTCCATAATGGGGCAGCTCATCAAGTTCCTTGGAGACTGGATACAAAAGAAAGATCAGTCATCGCAAGGCAGAGAGTCTTTAGTGGAGCACCGTTGAACTTTCTCTGTGGTGATCCAGCTCTTCCTGGTTCTACTGCAGGCGTCTTCAGACTTGAACAGAAATCTTGGCTTTCCAGGGCCTCCCGTCTACTGCCCACCCTGAACATTTTGGACTTACTGGTCTCCACAAAGCAGGAGATATTTTCTCTTATATTAAATCTATTTCTATATTTACATGCATTCTATTGTTTATCTCTCTCTGGAATATACTGACTGATATATCAACCTTACTAGTTACCAGGGAAACCCAAATATATAATTTTATAGCTATCAAGTTCACAAAAGTTAAGATGTCTGACAAGGATGATGACTAGCAGGCAAGCCTAGAGTGCTGCTCGGGATGTAAATTGTCAAGGTATTTTTGAAACAATTTAACTCCGTTGTATAAAAATTGAAATTTACATGAATTTTTACCCAAGATTTCATCCTTTATGTCTATAGTCAACAAACTTGTGTACATGTACTGTAAACACAATAGGTGTTCTTCAATATCAGTACATATAAATAGCTCACAGGATAATTAGATAGAATACTATATAGCAAAAAAATGAGTGATCATGGCTTCTATATTATTATAATTATGTCACAGTCTGTGCCAAAGTTATTATAAAAGCAATTCAAAACTTTGGGGAGGGAGGAGAGAGGAGGGAGAGAGGAGAGAGAAGAGGAGGGAGAGGGAGAGGAAAAGGGAGAGAGAAGGAGAGAGAGAGAGAGAGAGAGAGAGAGAGAGAGAGAGAGACTATCAAGGGTGTAGTGAAGAGGCCAGTTATCTCATAACCCTTGACTGACAGCTGTCTCACTGCGTTCCCTTCCCACAAGATCTCCCTAATTGATCTGAATTTATATTTTCTCTCTGGCTATTCTTGTTCATTTTCTTCATTTTTTTTTGGTCTTTTTGAAACAGGCTGGCCTTGACTCATGGAGATCCCCTTGCCTCCCTGCTGTCTGACAATCAGTCAAGTTTCTTTTGTTTATATCTAGATTTTCTATTTCTTTTTGAGTATATTTTATTAATTTACTTTAAAATCATTTTCATTTAATCTAAGATTTGTAAAGTACTAGAATATAGATTTTCATAATAACATCATTTCAAGATTATCTCTTATGTTTGAATTTTGCTTCATTTTCTCTTCCAAATGCCATCTGTGTCTTTTGTTCCTTGTTTAGTATTCCTGGATGTCTGACCATGTTATGTCTTTTCAAAAATGTTTGTTAAAAAATAATATCCTCCCATTTTGCTTTCTATTTGATTCATGTTCTTGGGCTTTTCTTCTTGCTCTTATTAAAAAATATTACTTTTTTATTTTTTTATTGTTATTTCTCAGTCCAATTTAGACTCATTTCCCTTCCCATGTCCTCCACCCCACCCAAGTTCATGCATTCTGCCATACATGTCTTGCATCTTCAAAACAATTACTTTTAAAATAGTTTTCTTAGAGTAAACAGAATGTTTTCATTTACAATTAGACACTGTAAACCTAAGTTGGAAATAGAGGATTGATTTCTGACTTAGATGAGTATTAAGTACTAATAAGAAATGATTTGTCACATGGAGGGTTAAGTCTTTTTTTAATTTTTTTTATTTTTTTATTTTTATTTTTAAGGGATTCTACAATACAATGACACAGTTGTTTGCAGATAACATTGATGTTGCTGAGTATGTCATACAATTAAGTAATTGGTGCATTTTGCAAGTATCTATGTCCAAATTTTGAACAACCCAAGGTTCCCATAGTCCAGTTGGAGAAGCTTGTATGCACAGGCATGTTGATCAATCAGGTGTCCAGACTATATTCCTGTAGTCTCGTGATTCACCCCTATCTCTCCACAGCCCTTACAATCTACCACGCCTCCTCTTCCGCAGTTTGTTCCCTGGGCTTTGGGAAAGGGGCACAAGTGGGTGAGAAGAAAACAGTCTAATTTCTTTGGAGTTGTCATTTTGGACTCCAGTCTGTTCAGTTTGTTTCCCTTCACGGATTGACAGCTTTCCCAGTGATACCCTTTTCAGTCATACTAACAAAGCTCAAGCTATTGGATGTACAGGCATTTAAGCAGTACCACTTATTGTGTCAAGCTAAGCTGTGAGCATAGACACAGATGCTTGGATGGTATGCTAATCCGCAAACTGTGGTTTCTCTATAAAGGGTGATAAGTTCTTATTGTGGCTTATAACATCGCCTAACCACTAGAGGACATAAGCTTGTGGCATCCGCTGTGAGTTATTCCTCCAAGGAGAGAGCTAACAGCCAAATAGTTTGGGGATATAATATACGCACTTGGCTGCCACTGTTGCACAGTATCTCCAGGCTGTTGAGGTGTAGCTGATATTTTCGGAGGAGAGGGTTAAGTCTTATACATATAAATATTGTACCCTGTCACATTTTTCTTGATAATGCAGTGAAAAATGTTCTTTTTTTTTGTAGAGTTTTGCTTTCACCTGCTATACTAGTTATTTTTCTGTCACTGTGATAAAATGTTTATTTGGGTTTATGTTCCAGAAGGATAAGAGTCTATCATGGTGGATAGGCATGGTAGCAAGTGGCAGGCACAGTGGCAGTACTGGGCAGCTGGCAGTGTCTGTCTGTAACCTCAAACATGAAACAGAGACAGCAGCCTGGAGGTGGGGTGAGGCTATGAACATTCTTTTTTTTATTGGCCTTTTTGAGACAGGGTCTCCCTGTAGCCCCAGCTGTCCTGGAACTCACTCTGTAGACCAGGCTGGCCTTGAACTCACAAAGATCTGCCTGCCTCTGCCTCCCAAGCGCTAGGATTAAAGGTGTGCACCACTACACCTGGCAAGGCTATGAACTTTCAAACCCTGCCCCCAGTGACATGCTTTTTCCACAAGGCCACACCTTCTGAAGGTTCCCTGACCTCCCCAACAGCACCACCAACTGACCAAGGGTTCAAATACTTGAACCTATGGGGGACATTCCTCATTTAAACCCCCTACATCCTTATTATCAGGTTCTCCGTATCAGGTGACATGTGAACAGCTTTTTTTTTTTTTTTTTTTTTGTAGTCCTCATTCCTGTCTTTATATTTGAAAACTGAAATCTACAATAAAAGATTAAATTTGTTTACTTACATTTGCAGTATCTTAGAAAGCAAATTAGAGTATAACTGAAAGTATGATAAAAATATCCTTTTTTCTACTTTCTTAATTTAAATGTTTATGACAATAACTTTCAAAAATTACAAAAAGTCGATATGGAAGAAAGCTGGCTCCAAGCTATGGTTTTGAGATTGGAAACTGTCAGAGGTCTTTTATGTAATTCAGGCTACAACCTATCCTGAGTTGTGGCAGGGCTCCAGGAAACTGTCAACTAATATTTCAAAAATGCCAGGAACTGTCCCGAGTTTTTAGTGGGTTAGAAGCAAAAAGATTCCATGTAAAATGGGAAAAGAGCAAAGAGAATGTGTCTTATTCTCCCATTCAGTTGACCCGATTTGATAGCAACCAGAGATTCGTGAGTTACCACAGGCTTTGTGACTTTCCACAATTATTCACACACATTTCAGAAATGTGACATATACGCAAACATAGAAGTTTTCATTTCCCTCGATAAAGACAGGCTGCTCGGAAAGCAATTAGACAACAAAGGCCTTTTTCTCTTTGTGTCAAATAGCAGTGAAGACGATGCTGTGACATCTAGCAAAAAAGAGACAGGAAAAGGCCACTTCAAGTCTGCTCTGCACTGTAAACACCATGGGTAATCAGATTAAAGACAACTGGAGAAGTTGGCCTTCCCTGCTTAGCCAGCCAAGAAGCTGTTCATTTAAGTCACTGTGATGAGAATCCACTTCCCTTCCAGAGTAGTGTCAGGTGCTTTATAGCTCTGCATCCAAAATAAACAACAACTGGCCACTCTTATCATTTCCTTTATTCTTTGTTTTTTCAATGTATATTTTAAATTTAATTTTTGTGGACTGCATATGTTACCTTTAATCATATTTAGACATCCCCTATATGTACCCCCACAGCCCATCCACAGGATTACATGCATTCTGTCTTATATGTTAAAGCCTATCCAGTCACAAGTTTATTCATTGGAGTCTGTTCAGCCTATCTCGAATCACTCCCTTAAAGAAGATTATATACTAGGTTCTCTCTCTCTCTCTCTCTCTCTCTCTCTCTCTCTCTCTCTCTCTCTGTGATTTATTTCTCAATTGCTTCTCCACCTTATATTTTGAGTCTAGGTCTCTCACTGAACCCAGAGCTCACAGATAGGTTAGATTGGCTGGCCACTGAGGCCCAGGGATCCTCCTGTCTACCTCACCAGTGCTGGGGTTAAAAGTGTGATGTAGGTGTGATCTGAACTCAGCTCCTCATGCTTGCATGGTAAGCACTTTACCCACTGAGTCTTCTCCCCAGACAATCTATTAGATAATCTTCATTAATATGACAGGGCTTCAAGTTTTGCTTACAATTTATGAAAAAAGAATTCAGAACCCTTGCACTGGAAGGGTTGGAAGTTAGCTTGGCTCTTGGTCGCAGGACATATCTGCTCTGAGGCACCAAGTGCCAGGGCTTGCGTGGCTGTGGAAGCCCTGGAAATGCCGAAGCAGTGCCCAGAGCATAAGGTTGGTAGCAGGGCTACATGCATGGATGTCACACCTGACAGCTCTGCGGATGAAGGAAGACGGCACTTTGTCATGGAAGGCCCTGGTGATCCACCCAGAGAAGGCAGGAGCTGGCAAGTCAAAAGGGCCTGCCCAGGGCAGAAGGAAGATGGCCTATCCCAACCCCAAATCCCTCTTCATGCACACACCCTGAGGAGCCCGAGAGCAGGGAGAGAATGGACAGTGCTTTTAGACTTCAGGTGCTTGTGGAGAAGATCAGGAAATGTATTTTGATTGTTTGAACCCCTGGAATAGGAGGAGAGCATGGTCTAAGAGGAAGGAGATAAATATTATCATAGGAAATGTGTAGTGAGCATAAAGCTTAAGTACCCGTGGCTGCCTAATTCCATTCAAATGAGAGGCAAAATCATCAACCTTGCTATGACAGATCTTCATGCTTATGAATGTTATTTAGCTTGTCAGAGCCAACATCTTAAAATGTGGAGTTGACATTTCAATCAGAGAGTCCAGACCTTGGCGTCTTCATGCTGCCTGTGTCTAGGGCAAAACAGGAGGGAAGTATGGAATCCTGAGGCTGTGCATGCAGCTGTCAAGGGAAGGTTCCCAGAGAGGGTGCTCAAGGGCAAGGTGAGACTGGCCAATAAATAAATGCTGGGCGTGGTGGTGCACGCCTTTAATCCTAGCACTTGGGAGGCAGAGGCACTCGGATCTCTGTGAGTTCGAGGCCAGCCTGGTCTACAGAGTGAGTTCCAGGACAGCCAGAGCTACAGGGAGACCCTGCCTCAAAAAGACCAAAAAAACAAAAGAATTCTCACGGGAAACCACCACAGAGCGGAGGAGCTGGGGCAGTGGCTACAGGCAGTTTGTAGCTCTGCTCCCCTCCTTCCCTGCTAACATGTGTCATGTGTGGGGCATAACACACAGCCCCGCCCCATGGGGACAGCAGCACGCCAGAAGCAGGGGGCTCAGTGAGGCTGGGATTCAGACCAGGGCTACAGCTGTGGGGGCTGACATGGACACACACGCCTACCTCATCTGTGACCTCAGCACCCAAGCAGGACACCGCTTAGAGGAAGGGTACTGGGCAGGATTAACCCCGGGAGCTGTTGTTGCATTGGGGCAGCTCTGAGGATAACTCCCTTCCATCTCCTTTTCTCTCAGGGAAATGGCCTGAAAAAAGGTGTCCAGGAGCAGCACGTGGCTCTTTTCCTCAAGTCCTTTGTCCCACCCTCTGGGACTGGTGTCCAGCAAACCTATAGTCCCAGTTAACAGTACAAAGGCAAGTACTGGAATCCACTTCTTGAAGACACAGCAGAGGTTCTAGAAGATCAAATGTTGTGGAGAGTTCTGTAAAATGTCATCCTCCATAGAGACCTCCCAAAGTGCAGAAGNGAGTTCAAGGCCAGCCTGGTCTACAGAGTGAGTTCCAGGAGAGCTGGGGCTACAGGGAGACCCTGTCTCAAAAAAGACAAAAATAAATAAATAAATAAATAAATAAATAAAAAATAAAAAAAAAATAAAAAAAATAAAAATTCAGGGCTTTTCCAAGATGGCAGCTCCTGAGGCAGCAGGTGCATTCTGCACAGCTAAGAGCAAAGGGAGGGGGACTTAAGGGCCCCCATGAATGTTGGGAAGGGTTGGAGGTCGTCCGAGGGCATCTGGATCCTTAGGGACTACATTTTGGCGCTGTAGACATCACCTGAGGGTGTCAGGAGACAACAGGGAAAGCCCCAGTGTCAGCTGAGCCTTTTTCCTACTGAACCCAGGTACAGACCTTGGCACCTGGCCCTGGAGGATCGGCTGGTAGAGTAAGGGCGGGGTACAGTGGTTCTGTGAGTACATCTCCCCGGGTGGGTGATTGGGGTTCATCCCACTTGGATGTGGGGGACTCTGGCTGCATTGCGGTATTGTGACCTTCTAGCCCACAGGACCAGGAGTGCCTGGGGCCCTTTGGGTGTAGGTTTTGCAGGCCTGGGGGGTTCGGTCTGGCTTGGATATTGTGTGGCTTAGTCCACTGGACAAACTGTTTGCTGGTTGGGCGAGGGGTGTTGGATAGACTTGAGATTTTGGAGCCTAGAGTGTCCACACCTGTACATCAATTAAGAAGTCTACAGACACCTGAAGAATATAAACATCAGCGTCAGCTCAATAAACACCTAAGCTTCTATTAGAACCACTCCCAACAGAAACTACCCAAATGCCTAAAGCTCAACGACTCAGGTGGATCTCCACCAAACACTAATAACCCTTTTCAAGTACCCTCTAATGAAGACCCCTTGGATATAACTCAGGATACAGATCTCCAAAGAACAGTTATGAATATGATTAGAGAAATTAAGGAGTTGAGGGAGTTTAAGGAGCTTATAAACAAGGACGTCTGGGATCTAAAAGAAGACAGGGAGACGTCTGCACTCCCCCGCTTCTCTGAGGAGTCCCGTCTAGAGGTCTAGAGGTGGAGCGTGAAGGCAGGCGGACAGGCGGGTTTGTGCCTCCAGAGTATGATGGCAAACTACCTTGTAAAGCCTGATTCTTGAAATTGCAAGAGGTCGAGAGAATTGGAGTCTCCACTGACAGAAAGTCCACAGCAATCATCTCTTGAAAACTCAAATTCATCTTTCCCTGACTATTTTGGACTATTTTATGATGACTCTCTGGAGAAAGATATGGGTGAGATAAGCAAGGAAATTAATGTGATGCTGTCTACATATGCAAAGTTTTTTTTTTAATTTTATTTATTTCTGTATGTGTATGAATGGTCTGCCTGCAAGTTTGTGCACCCGTGTCGTGCAATGTCGCGGAGGTCAGAAGAGGGTTTTAAGTGAGAGAGTGACAGTGGATGCATCTTATATTAATGAGTTCAATGGACTCTTCAAAGAAGCCAATAGCATTGAAAACTTCCTGCTACAAAAAAGAGAGTTCCAGAAACAGAGGTTTACAGTGATTACAAACACACTGCAGAAATAAAATGTGTACTTAACATCAGCTGATAATTTCTACCTATAGTGTTGTAATAAAAGAGTGATCTTATGTTTTACTTGTTAAAGAAAATGTATATACCAAATGGAGGAGGGGAAATTCCTTGTTGCTATATTTAAAAGAGTATTTAAGGTGGACATTATTATGAAGTGTGTAGTATTTCTTTTGAGGCTCAAATATTTGGCACATTATATAAAATATATAAAGTTTAAAAATCATACACATATTCTTTTCTCCCAAACATAGCCTTTCTTAAACTTGTAAAAGAGGAGTCTGCTCATTTGATTGTGCTTAACAAATTTTGTTTAAATAGCAGATAATTCCGGAGATAGTTTTAAAATGTTTTTCTTGGTCAGTATTATAAAAGAACATTAAAACTTTAAAGATAATTTGTGCAGTTTCTAAATGTATACTAAAATCTAACTGTGCTACTGCCATTTAATATTTCTATTTGATTTTTTTCCTATTAACCACTATATTTGACTAATAAAAACCTGGCTTAAATATTTTTTTGAAAAAAAAAGACAGGGAAAAATTGAAAGAGGACAATGATAAACTGAGGAATGAAATTACAAAGATATAGAAACATTGATGAAAATTCAAGTTGAAATGAAAAAAACAAATGCAACATTACCCAAACAACTTGGAAAGGATGGGGGAAACTACTCTTCTTTTTTTAGATCCGATCCTCTTTTTAAAAAATTTATTTATTTTCTATGTGTATGCATGCAGATTTGTGCACCCATGTCGTGCAATGCCGTGGAGGTCAGAAGAGGGCGTCGGATTCCCCTGGAACTGGAGTTCTCCTGGAATTGAAGTTACAGACGGTTCTCAGCCACCATGTGGGTGCTGGGGATCGAACTCGGGTCCTCTGCAAGAGCAGTAGGCGCTCTTAACCGCTAGGCTATCTCTCCAGCCCCTGGATGGGGGAAACTCTTAATAATAGAATGGATGGAGTAGAAAATAGAATATCAAGATTGAAGGACAATATGGGAGAATTGGATAAATCAAGTAAAGACTATGAAATTTTTTTTTTTTAAAAACCACAAGAATGGAATAACCAGGAACTGTGGGATACTATGAAAAGACCAAACCTATGAATTATAGAGATAGAAGAGGAAGAAAACTCACAGGATAACTATATGGCCCAGGTGTTCAACCAAATTTTAGAGGAAAAATTTCCCAAATTAAACCAAAAGATACTTAAAGTATTAGAAGCATATAGAACTCTAAGCAGACAGAACCAGAAAATAAGTTCTCCATAGCATATCACAGTAAAGACACTAGATGTTCAAAGCAAGGGAAGGATACTGAGGGCTGCAAAAGAAAAACAAGTTACCTACAAAGGAAAACCTATCAGAACTGCAGATGATTTCTCAATGTAGATGATGCGAGCCAGAAGAGCCTGGTGTAAAATATTCCCGGTTCTAAAAGACTATAGATTCCAACTCAGAGTACTTTATCCAGCAAAAATGTCTATTATAATTGAAGGAGAAAGGAAAATGTTCCATGATATAAATAAGTCGAAAGAATTCCTCTCCTACAAGCCATGACTGCAGAGACAGCTTCCAGCAAAGTGGAGGGCAGGGATGACTATGACCAATCAATACCAGAAAAAAAAAGTGATACTACCACTATGGAAATAGAAACCTAGGATAAGAATGTACTAGAAATCAAAATGATTGGAAGCAATTTAATTCTCTCAACAACAGTTTTAAATATCAATTGAATGAATTCTCCAATTAAGAGACAGAGACTATTAGAATGGATTAGCGGTTAAGAGCGCCAATCGCTCTTACAGAGGACCTGGGTTCGATCCCCAGCACCCACATGGCGGCCGAGAACCGTCTGAAACTCCAATTCCAGGAGAACTCCAACTTCAGGAGTCCATTCCAGGTGACGCGACGATCCCCTTCTGACGCTCGCCGGCATGTGGCACGACACGGTGCACAGACTTGCATGTAGACAGTGGCATTTCATACACATACAGAAAAAAAAAAAAAAAAAAAGAAACAAAACTCATTTTTTTTCCCTTGTCTCTAAGAAACTTACTTCACCTTTAAAGATAGATATTATCCCAAGGTGAAAGGAGGGTAAAAAATAATACAGGTAGGGCTGGAGAGATGGCCTAGCGGTTAAGAGCACCAACCATTCTTACAGAGGACCTGGGTTCGATCCCCAGCACCCACATGGTGGCCAAGAACTGTCTGAAACTCCAATTCCAGGAGAACTCCAGTTCCAGGGGAATCCGACGCCCGCTTCTGACCTCCGCGGCATTGCACGACATGGGTGCACAAACTTGCATGCAGACAGTACATTCATACACATACAGAAATAAATAAAATTAATAAAAAAATTAAAAAAAATACAAGTAAATGGCACTAAGAAAGAGGAGTCACTATGTTAATACTAGAAAAATAGAATTCAAGGCCTTTGGTTGCATTTTGTGTGTGGGATATTTGATTACTAGGTGGAACATCTCTTTGGGTCAGATTGATAGGCTTTTGGCCAGGCCTATGTGGTGCATTTCTGAATATCTGGAAATATTTGGTTGGCCAGAGCCTGCCCCAGCACTTGCAGGGTCACTTTAAGGTTTTTATTTTGTGGTGATGTTTTGGGAGTACTGTCCCATTTGGCTGCATGGGCATAAATATTCCAAAGTTTAGTAGAAAATAAGATACTTGTTCTGGATTAAACAAGTATCTTATTGAACAAAGTTTCTGGAGTGGAATGGTATAAACATTAAAGTGAGTTTACTAATGGTCTAAATGGGATTATGACCACACAGGGTTGGGGCTGGCTTTTGGTGCATTCCCAGCTTGTATTGGACTTTCAGTTACAGATTCAGATTAAAGGGGCATAAACAAGTAATGGGTTACCTTTGACTACTGAAAGCTTTTTTTGGTCTCTATTATGCAAATGTTACTTTTGATATCTGTTCTGCCCATTTCAAGATAACTTCACTCAAGAAAAGCTAGGTTTATTTCCCTGAACTAGCGGCATGCACCCCAGAAGGAGACAGTTTGGATGGACTTGGTAAAATTTTTCAGCTTAATTCTGGCCAACAGGTATGTTCCCTGTTATTGGAAAACTACAAATCAGGATATGGGATTTGGGAAAGATATGCCTAAACTTCTCTTATTAGCTTTACTTACTTATCCTTTGGTGTTAAATTTCATCCAGTCAATGTTTATGCAAAGCTGCTTGGGCTTTTCTTCCAGTTTTATCTAAATATGATACAGTAATTAAAAGTACCAGTTTTTTTACTCAAGGTTGCTTTAGCTATTCGGGGTCTTTTGTTTTTCCATACGAATTTAAGGATTTTTTCCCCAAGTCTGTGAAGAAGCTCATGGGGATTTTTATTGGGATTGCACTGAATCTGTATATTAATTTGGGTAAAATGGACATTTTTACTACATTAATTTTTCCAATCCATGAGCATGGGAGATCTTTCCATCTTTTGATGCCATTTTCAATCTCCTTCTTCAGGGGTTTAAAATTTTTGTCATAAAGATCATTGGTATCTTTGGTTAGGTTTGTTCCCAGGTATTTTATTATTTTTGAGGCTATTGTGATTGGGAAGGTCTTCTTGTATTTCTTCTCCACTTGTTTATTGTTGGTGTAAAGAAGGGCTACTGACTTTTTCCAAAAAACCACATGATCATCTCAATATATTTCTTTTAAAGCCTGAAAAATTGTGCTTCCACATACTGGGCATAAAGTTATATGAAATAATGTTAGATATGCATAAATCCTTAGCACTTGGCCTTGATTAACAGAGTAGGGTCACCTGCAAGCCAAAGGACAAGACCACTATTGTTAATTAATGCTCAATAATAAAATTTCCTTTCTTTCTAGCAACTATCTAAGTGGAAACTCATATCCTGATTGTTAAAAAGCCTTAAAAAGCCTGAAAAGTAGGTTCTGAGTGCAGACATCATGGCCAAATGAACAGAAAGAGAAACCTAATAAATGAACGCTTTGAAACCCCTGGTCAAGAAATTCTAATGGACTTTTAAGTTAGACATTTGAATTCACCATGTTCTTACTTCTCCTGGTCCCCTGCCTAGATCATGTACCTAACTACTTCTGCCTTCATTCCACTTTCACAGGCACAAGTCAAGGATTTTTTTTTCCCTCTATAGTTATGCTTGGGTATCTTTTAGCTTGACGCTCTAAATGGGGGCTACACCAGCTGCCACACCCAACATCCCTTTTCAGGTTGGAAGAGGTCAGAGCAGTTGGCATCCAGATTCTTTCTGGTGATTGGGGTGACCCTTTTCAGAGGGTAACATAACTAAACAGGAGCTAGAAATTGATTAGGAAATTTAGGGATGAGCCCCCCCCCCCATTTACCAGACTCTTTCTCAGCTGAGAACTCAAGGCTTCCTGGACTACCTAGTAAATATATTCTGGTAGCCCTGAAAGAGCAAGAAAAGGAAAAAAAGAAAGAGAGAAGGGAAAAAAAGAAAAGTACATACCAAACCCTGCAGATAGTTTCTTTAATTCACCAGAATAAGAAATAGAAATCCCCCTTTTTTGTTTTTGTTCTTTACTTTGTTTCATTATTGTCACTTTGTATTTTTTCTGTTTTCCTGTGAAAAGAAAAAATAAAGAAAAAAATCTGAAAAAAAAAGCCAAAGAAATTTCAAATGACCCAACCTCAAACTTTAAATCTCCGGAGAAAGAAAAGTAATCTAAAAAAATAACTCAGTTTTGGAAGGAAGGCTTCCCTGTCTATTTTATGAAGTGTTTAAAAACTAATTAGCACCAACCCTTCTTTAAAATTATCAGAAGAAAAGAATACTTTCCATCTTTTGTTTATGTCATTGAAACAAAAACATCCCAAGAAATCTAGAGACCATTTTTTTATGATTATAGATAGAACAATTTGCATTAAAATTCAAGAAAGCCAGGAATACAAGGTTGTTATAACTTCTGCTAATCAATAAATGTAATAGAGCTTATTGACAGACTAAGAGATAAAATCTGCACTCTAATTCCAATAGTTTGAGAAAAAGCATTTGAAAAAAAAAATCCAGTACTCCTTTATTGTAAACAATGAATAAAACTAGGAATGAAAAGGAGCTTCCTCAATTAAATGATAAATGTCTATGAAAAGCCCACAGCCCATACCATGCTTAAGGTCCCAAACTGAATCATTTCCCCTAAGATCAGGAACAGTCAAGGATGCTCACCTCTGTCCCTTCTCCCTACTGCTGCATTAGAAATGCTAGCTAGGACTGTGGACAATAAATTTATATACAAACCTACTGGCCAGCTTTCATAGTGGCATAAGGCACCGTGCTGGTTTCTGGGGGAAAAACTTCAGTCTCGCCCTGCTGTGAACCCTGCCAGCCACAGTAATGACTGCCAAGATACACTCATTGGTATATCTTGAATATTATAGAAGTAACCAGCTGCCTTCTGAATGGACTTCAGGTCCACTCCACAGGACATAACTCATGTCTAGTGCTGTAAACCGGTCTGAGAACCCATGGCTAGGTAGTTCATAGGCCTGAGGGTAGAACCCACCCTATTACTTTAGTAAATGGACATAGTATCAAATGACCATATAAATACGTATCTTTACACCCATAGATTAGTGCATCTCTTATCCCTCATCGGAGAAGCTTCTTTTTGCATTCGATGGTAGTTAATACAGAGATTCCCAACTAGTCCACAGACAGACAATAAGTGGCTGTGCAGTTCCCAGCCCTAAATAGGATGTCCGTGTCACACTTCCTACACATGGCTCTCTGGGATCTTTGTGTAGTAGGGGGCAGAAAGATGTAAGATCCAGATGTTGGGGAGGACTACTGAATCAGTGTCTTCTGCACACAAGTGGATCTTTGCACACATGGACTCATAGTGTCTATGACTGAGTACATAAGGCCTGCACAGGATCAAGCCACTCAAAATTTGATAATGGATGGGAGAGGGGCTCATGAAGCTCCACCCTTAGTTGAAGAGCTGATGGCTGCTGGGGGTGGGAAAATTAAATTTCTTCAGGCCTGTGAGCCCTCGCAGGCTGCCCATGCTGCAGCCAATGTCCCTACATGCATGCATATACAAGCAGAACTAAATGGACTCAGTAGGTTAAAAAAAAGAGGACATGAAGTTGGGAGGGACATATGGTGATGGGGTATGGGAAGAGCTGCAGGGGAAAAGGGGTGGGTACGACCAAAACATACTGTATATACATATGAAATGCTTAAGGAATAAAGGTATATTTTAAAAAGCATTCAATTCAGAATTACAGATGTTTTTATATTCAGATGGTGTTTTCTTACATGTAAAAATCTTAACCAATTTTTTAAATATACAATAAGTTCTAATAAATAGTTTCCCTGTGGTTGTATGGTATAACATCAATATATTCAGGTCCTCTGTAACACTTTTCTGGGTTGGATCTTGTGATGAAGTTAGAATGCTGGGAGTTAGGCTGATTAGAAAGTAGGGGCATCTTTGTTGCCTGGGAAACATCCTCCATTTTGATTAATGAATTATATGTCACAATTTGGAATTTTTTTTTACAAGAGATAATAGATTAAGATAAAAGTTTTCCATTTCCAGGAGAATTTAGCAAAGCCCAGGATTGTTTTTAGTCATAGCAACAGGCTACTTACATCATATGGCTAGAGCTCATGAAACCACCTGCAAGATAGGAGATAGACTATTGGTAAGCATTTCCATGGTGGGCTGTTGTGTAGCAGTTTCTCCACAGGTGAAACATTCCCTCCTAGAGGGAGGATTGATACTCATGAGACTCAGAAAGCAAGCAAACCTCACAAGTCTTGGAAAGCTGAAACAAGATTCACAAGGCCCTCCTAATGTTTTAGAAGCAGTAGGGACTTCTTGAGAGAGGAAACTGCAACTATAGAGCCTCCTGCAAAGGGATGCAGGTTCCTGAGTCATCACCCATGCCCCGGGGAGATTTTCAGTGATGTGGTTACCTCTGAGTCAGCCATACTCCTTAAGTAATCCAATAAACACATTGATTTGCCAAGTTGGACTTTCATGGAAATGTTGATTTGATCTGCCTTCATGTCCTATCTTGTGTGAAAAGATTTTTGTTCAAATCTCCCTAGGCAAAAAAAAAAAAAA
>VZQC01006772.1:3681237-3735443 GCA_009823505.1 Rhizomys pruinosus
AATGCTTCCAACTTTTCTCCATTTAGGATGATGTTGGCTGTGGGTTTCTTGTATATGGCTTTGATTACATTGAGGAATGATCCCTCCAGTCCAATTCCCTCTAAGACTTTAAGCATGAAGGGATGCTGGATTTTGTCAAAAGCTTTTTCTGCATCAATTGAGATGATTGTGTGGTTTTTGTCTTTAAGTCCATTTATGTATTTTATGATATTTATTGATTTACATATGTTGAACCATCCCTGCATCTCTGGTATGAATCCAACCTGGTCATGATGGATGATCTTTTTGATCTGGGTCTGTATGCGATTTGCAAGTATTTTGTTGAGAATTTTTGCATCTGTGTTCATCAATGATACGGGTCTATAGTTTTCTTTCTTGTTTGTGTCTTTGCCTGGTTTTGGTATTAGCATGATGCTGGCTTCATAGAAGGAATTTGGGATTTTTCACTCTTTTTGTATCCTTCTGAAAAGTTTGAGTAGTAATGGTTGTAAGAACTCTTTAAATGTTTTATAGAATTCTGATGTGAAACCATCTGGGCCTGTGCTTTTTTTTAATTGGGAGGCTTTTTATTACATCTTCAATTTCCTCAAGTGTTATGGGTCTGTTTAAGCTGTCAGTCTCTTCTTGGTTAAGCTTTGGCAAATCCCAGGATTTCAGGTATTCATCCATTTCTCTTAGGTTTTCAAATTTAGTAGAGTATAGGTTTTTGAAGTATTCTTGTATGATTGTCTGGGTCTTTTCTTTATCTGTGGTGATGTTTCCCCTTTCATCACAAATGCTATAGATTTGGAGTTGCTCTTTCTTTCTTTTGGTTAACTGGGCTAGAGGTCTGTCTATTTTGTTTATCTTTTCAAAGAACAAGATTTTGGATTCATTGATTTTTTTGTATTGTTTTCTTTGTTTCTATTTCATTGATTTCTGCTTTGATTTTTTTGTTATTTCTTCCTGTCTGTTGGGTTTAGGGTTCATTTGTTGTTGTCTTTCAAGTGTTTTTAGCTGCAGTGTTAGATCGTTTACTTATTCTCTTTCTGTTTTTTTTAAATGTGGGCACTTAGGGCTATAAATTTCCCTCTTAGGACTGACTTTAATGTATCCCACAGGTTTTGTTGTGTTGTATTGTCACTTTTGTTTAGTTCCAGGAATGCTTTTATTTCATTCTTTATTTCTTCTCTGACCCACTCATTGTTCAGTATTGTATTGTTTAGTCTCCATGTGTTCTTATCGTTAGTAGGGCTTACCCTGGCGTTAATATTGAGCTTTATTGCACTGTGGTCTGATAGAATGCATGGAATAATTTCAATCCTTTTGTATTTGTTGAGGTCTATTTGTGTCCCAGTATGTGGTCAATTTAGGAGAATGTTCCATGGGGTGCTGAGTAGAAAGTATATTCTCTGGTGTTTGGATGGAATATTCTGTAGATATCTGTGAGGTCCATCTGGTGTATTATGTTGTTCAGTTCTGATGTCTCTCTGTTTATTTTTTGTCCAGTTGACCTATCCAGGTGGCTTAGTGGGGTATTGAAGTCCCCCACTATTAGTGTACTGGGATTAATCTGTGTCTTGAGGTCCTGAAGGATTGTGTTTATAAAGTTTGGTGCACCAGAGTTTAGTGTGTAAATATTTAAGATTGTGAAAACTTCTTGGTTAATTATTCCATTGATAAGGATATAATGGCCCTCTTTGTCTTTTCTGATTAATTTTACTCTGAGGTCTATTTTGTCTGATATTAGAATAGCCACTCCTGCTTGCTTTTTGGTACCATTTGCTTGGAATAATTTTTTCCATCCTTTCACTCTTAGATGCTGTCTGTCCTTGAGGGCGAGATGGGTTTCTTGGAGGCAGCATATAGATGGATTCTGTTTCCTAAACCATTCTCCCAGTCTATATCTTTTGATTGGGGAGTTTAGACCATTAATATTTAAGGTTAGTATTGAGAGATATGTGTTGTTTCCTTTCAACTTATTTTTTGTTTGCATTCTTGTTCTAGGTATTTATTTACTCTGTTATGCTTTTGGTAATTTCTCTCTTGGATTGCTTAAGGATAGTTGTCCCTTTCCTCTGTTCTTTGAATTGATTCAAGTATTTTCTGAAGTGTTTTTTTTTTGACATGTGTTCTTTTTTATATAAATAAATAAAAAGTTTATTCTGCTTACAATTTCAGGGCTTAGTCCATCCTGGCAGGGGATGTGTATGACAGTGCATGAAAAGGACAGCTCAGGTAGTGGCAGGAGTGAGGGTGGAGAGTGGTGACATCCTTGATCAGGAAGACAGACAAATGCTGGTGCACTCTCCTGTGGGGCCAGAGATCCCCATCCAGGGAACCGTGCCTACATTCAGAGAAATCTTCCCCCTTCAGCTTGCCTTTCTGGACACCACTTCATAGACATGCCCAGAGGCAGGTTTCCATGGTGATTCTTTTTTTTTTTAATATTAAACACTTTATTTTTTAAATAAATATACATTCTTTTATTTCATTTTTTAACAATAAGTAATAATTTATGAGTACAAGCATCCTTCATGTAAAACCAATTTGCAAGCAGTTGTGCCCAAACCCACACAGCCCAGGGTCCCACCATCCAGCTGCGGGGGCTTGTATGTACAATCAAGTTGATCAAATAAGTGTCCAGTCTATATTGCTGTAGTTTCACCATTCACCCCAATCGCAGCCCTTACATTCTACCATGCCTCCTCTTCCACAGATTCTTCCCTAGGCTTAGAAAAGGGGCACAGGTGGATGAGAATCAAAACAGTCTACTTTCTCTGGAGCTGTCGTTTTTGACTCTGGTCAATTCTGGATATTTCCTTTCATGGGCTGACAGTTTGTCCAGGAATAACCTTTCAATCTTACTAATGAAGCACAAGCAATTAGATACATAGGTATTTAAACAGTACTAATTGTTATGGTAGGTTACTTTGGTATAGATACAGATGTTTTGATGGTATGTTAATTCATGAATTATGTTTTTTCTGTAAAAGATGACAGAGTCTTACTGTGGCTTATAACATCTCCTAACCACTAGAGGATGTAAGCTTGTAGCATCAGCTGTGGGTTATTCCTCCAAGGAGAGAGCTAATAGCCAATTAGACTTGGGATATACAGGTATATGGCTGTCACTGCTGCACAATATTTCCAGGCAGGTGAGGTGTAGCTGGTGCTGACGGAGGAGTCTTGCTTGACTCAAGGAGACCTATATTTGCTTTATTGGTTTAGTGGCCTTTGGTAACACTCTCTGGTATTCCAGAGACCAACTGTACACTTGCAAGTGCAGTCTCTAAACAATCTTCCCAATTGGCTTTTTAAATTCTCAGGTTCTTTGACAGCAGGGCTTTACTGCCCCTCTTCTTGCAGGTATCCCAAGTTACAGGCAAGAAAGTCCTTTTACCTTTTGGGGGGGGGGTTGGAGGGGTTGGATCCCCTGGCCAACATTCTCCTTGGCAGAATAATCCATGCTGATATCAGAGCTCTCCTGTATTACTCTATTTTGCTTAAATGCACAACTTAAAGAGACTTTAAGCCTTCTTTTGTTCTGAATAGAGAATAATCCGTGTCACAGTTCCTATGTCTATGAGTGAATTAAAGAAGCCGTTTTATCCCGTCATATTAAGAAATTACCGTTATAACAGTTGGCTCAATTTACAGTTAGAGATCTACCTCAGCATCGTCAGAGGCCGCCGGGGTCTATGAAAAGGTGAGGTCAGAGAAGCGCGCATAGAGAAAAACTGTGCTGCACCTAGAAGGTAAGGCTCATTATGACTCATCATAAACAGTTGTTACAAGTAGAATCCATAGAGGGGTTTGATGTTTGTATTAATCTGAGGCTTTTCTTCTTGTCAATGTTCAGATGGGCCAACCTCTCTGCTGGCACTTCCTGGTATATCCTACACAATGCAAAGCTGTATCTTTTCTTTCTCAGCCATTAAGTTGGTGACATTTTGACCTGTTGGAATATACAAATCTTTTCCCATAGTTAGTTTTAAGGTTTAAATTACAAAATTTTTGACAAAAAGGTTTCATATCCCCCCTTTTTATTTTAGGTTTTTGTTTTTTGACCCATGAGTCTCAAAAAGGCAGTTGTAGTACACATACCTATAGGCAGGAATCAAGGGATAAATTTCATCAAATTCACCCAAGCTGTTTTGGGTGACTGTATGTCATTAACTTGGGAAGCAAACTTAATTCCTTAAGTTAAATCATCCTACAGGTAAAAGAGAATGCTACAAGGTGATACTGTACAACAGAAAAATTATAGAGAACATTTGTATGTGCCAATCCCAAAGTTATTGTTATACAGATTTTAAGTAAAACAAATGTGGACAACAACAATTTATATTTCCAATTAACTCAGATGCATTACCATTTTTATCAAAACCTTTAAACCAGTGTTGTTTAATATACACATATTTACTTTTACTAAGTCCTAAAACACCATGTAATGTGTAGACAGAGTCTGGGCAAAATTGGATACTTGTTGAACTCATGTCAATTAAATATACATTAATCGAATATACACCCGTGTCCCTCTCCCACCCCTCCCACCCTTCCAGATTCACCATTTCAGTCAGTTTTCTGATGCAGTCTTTCTGTTATTATTCTTTCAATATGCATCCCTCGCCACAAGAGATATTTACAACCAGGTTATTGATGCTAGCCATCCACAGATGAGGGATAACATTCCTCGTTTGTTTTTCTGGGCTGTGTTACTTCACTTAATATAATATCTTTTAGCTCCATCCATTTACCTGCAAAGTTTGTGATGTTGTCTTTCTTTACTGCTGCATAGAACTCCATTGTGTACATGTACCACATTTTCTCTATCCACTTGTCAGTTGAGGGGCATTTGGGTTGGTTCCAGCTTTTTGCAATTGTGAACAGAGCTGCAATAAATATAGCTGTGCATGTATTTCTGTAGTAAGATGAGTCTTGTGGGTATATACCCAGGAGTGGTATGACTGGGTCAAATGGCAAGCTCATTTTGAGTCTTCCAAGGGTTCTCCACACTGCTTTCCATAGTGGCTGTACAATTTTACATTCCCACCAGCAATGGATGAGTGTCCCCCTTTTCCCACAACCTCTCCAGCACTTGGTACCATTTGTTTTCTTGATCCTGGCCAGTCTTATCAGAGTGAGATGATATTTTAAAGTGATTTTAATTTGCATTTCCCTAATTATTAGTGACGTTGAACAGTTTTTAAGATGTTTCTCAGCCATCTCCAATTCCTCCTCTGTGAAGTCTATTCAGTTCTTTGCTCCATCTTTTGAGTGATTCATTTGTTTTCTTTCTTTGTTTTTTGAGTAGTTTATATATTCTGGAAATCAATGCTTTGTCAGATGTGTCTGCAGTGAAAGGTTTCCTCCCACTCTGTGGGTTTTCTCTTCACTTCCTTGATTGTTTCTTTTGATGTACAGAAGCTTTTGAGTTTAATGAGGTCCCATTTGTCAATTGTCGATCTTATTTCTTGTGCAGCTGCTGTCTGATTTAGGAAGGTTTTTTCTATGCCTATGTTTTGTAGTCTGCTGCCAACGTTTTCTTCTATCGCCTCCAGAGTTTTGGGTTTCACGTTGAGGTCTTTGATCCATCTGGAATTGACTTTTGTACAGGGTGAGAAGTAGGGGTTTAATTTCATTCTTCTACAGGTGGTGATCCAGTTTTGCCAACAACACTTGCCGAAGATGCTTTCTTTCCTCCATTGTGTCTTCTTGGACCCCTTGTCAAATATGAGATAGCTGAAATTGTATGTGTTCAAGTTTGGATCTTCAGCTTTGTTCCATTGGTCAACTGGTCTGTTTTTGTGCCAGTACCAAACTGTTTTTATGACTATAGCCCTGGAATATAGTTTGAAGTCTGGTATAGAGATCCCCCCTGTGTTGTTCTTTTTGCTCAGGTTCGCTTTGGCTATTCAGGGTCTTTTGTTTTTCCATATGAAATTAAGGATTTTTTTTCCAAGCCTGTGAAGATACTCTTGGGGATTTTGATTAGGATTGCATTAAATCTGTACAAGAATTTGGGTAGAATGGACATTTTTACTATATTAGTTTCCCAATCCATGAGCATGGGAGGTTTTTCCATCTTCTGATGTTGTCTTCAATTTCCTTCTTCAGGGGTTTAAAATTTTTGTTGTAGAGATCCTTTGTGTGTTTGGTTAGGTTTGTTCCTAGGTATTTTATTGTTTTTGAGGCTATTGTGAGTGGGAAGTTCTTCTTGTATTTATTCTTCAGTTGCTTGCTGTTGGTGTAAAGAAAGGCTACTGATTTTTCTAGATTTATTTTGCATCCTGCCACTTTACTGAAGCTCTTAATCATTTCTAGGAGTTTTCTGGTGGAGTTCTTAGCACCCCTTAAGTAAACGAACATATCATCAGTGAAACGGGATAACGTGACTTTCTCTTTTCCAATTAGAACTCCTTTAACTTCCTTTTCTTGCCTTATTGCCCTAGCATGGGTTTCAAGCATTATATTGAAAAGGAGTGATGACAGGGGGCAGCCTTGCTCATTTCCTACCTTTAAGGGGAATGCTTCTGTCATTTCCCCATTTAGGATGATATTGGCTGTGGGTTTCCTGTATATGGCTTTGATTACATTGAGGAATGATCCCTTCAATCCAATTCCCTCTAAGACTTTAAGCATGAAGGGATGCTGCATTTTTCAAAGGCTTTTTCTGCATCAATTGAGATGATCATATGGTTTTTGTCTTTCAGTCCATTTATATGTTTGATGGTGTTTATTGATTTCGTATGTTGAACCATCCCTGCATGGTTCATCCATGAATCCAACCTGGTCATGATGGATGATCTTCTTGATGTGGATCTGTATGCGATTTGCCAGTATCCTGTTTGGAATTTTGGCATCTGTGTTCATTAAGGAAATGGGTCTATAGTTCTCCTTTTTGGTTGTATCTTTGCCTGGATTTGGTAATAGCATGATACTGTCTTCATAGAAGGAAACTGGGAGAGCTCCCTCTGTTTTGTATCCTTCTAAACAACTTGAGTGGTAATGGTTGTAAGTCTTTTTGAAATATTTTATAGAATTCTGCCATGAAACCATCTGGACCTGGGCATTTTTTGGTTGGGAGGCTTCTTATTACATCTTCAATTTCTTCATATATGACATGTGTTCTTTTGTTTATGTCATGAAAGATTTTTCTTTCTCCTTGAACTATGATTGACATTTTTGCTGGGTATAATAATATGGGTTGGCATCTGAAGTCATTTAGTACTGGGAATATTTTGTTCTATGTTCTTCTGGCTTTCATGGTTTGCAATGAGCTTAATGTGATTGTTACAAGATGTTTTTCATCTGACTTAATTTGGGGGTCTTTGCAGTTCTGCTTTGGCATTTCCAGGATAGCTGAACCTTTGCTGAAAATCATTTGAGGGTCTAACTCAATTGAGGCGTTAATGTTTCCCCTCCAATATGCAGGTACTTAACATGTAGTAGGAGATGATTAGGCCATGGAGGTCTTCCCTCATGAATGGACACAGACTCTTAACAACAACAACAACAACAAGATTTGGGCTGGAAATGCAGCTCAGTGTATGCAGTGCTCACCTAGCAAGCAATAAAGTCCCAAGTTGGATGCCAGCGACATATGAAAACTTCTGTGGTGGTACACACCCACAACCTCAGCACTCAGCTGGGGAAGGAGGGCCAGAAGTTTAAGGTCATTCTTGGCTATATAACAAGCTTAAAACCAGCCTGGGCTGGATGAGACCCTAGTCTAGAATAATAAAAAAATAAAAATAAAATTAGATAATAAGCTTTACTGAGCCTTCAGTTAGCTTGCCCTTGTTTTCCTCTGATATATATCTATCTATATATATAGATATATATATATATTAGAGGATATATATATCCTCTAATATATATATATCTATATATATCTATATATATCTATATATATCTATATATATCTATATATCTATATATCTATCTATCTATCTATCTATCTATATATATATATATATACATCTTTCATCTTTCTGCACTATAATACCCTCACCAGCATGGTGTGCTGGTACCTTTATGTGGGGCTTCCTAGCCTCCAGAACTGAGAGAAACCAATCTTTGTTCTTCATAATTTCCCGAGTCTCAGATATGTTCTTATAGTAGCTCAAGTAACCTAAGACACGGGGGACAGGATTTCAGTTGAAAATAACTTGAAATCCCTCTTTTAGTAAAATGTTGCTACTGAGAAGTTCAATTCCAGTTTAAATCTTATTTGATATTGCCTGCTTGCTTTTGGAGACATTTGAAGCATTTTTTCTTTATCCTTAGAGAATTTGTATTTGATAACAATGTGTTTGGTATGGATTTTTCTCCTATCTGTGTGCTATTCCCTCAGCAAAATCTTTTTAAGCTGAATATCCATTCCCTTAGTTCTGTAAGTTTTCCCTTTCTCTCTCTCTCTCTCTCTCTCTCTCTCTCTCTCTCTCTCTCTTTCTTTCTTCTTTTTTCTTTCATATATCTTTGAATATATCTTTGATAATTTTTTCTCTCAATTTCTCTTGAAAGTCCTTTCTAGAATTCCTGCTTAATTTAAAAAAAATATTTACTGTTTATTTTATGTGTATGGCCTACATGTATGTAAATGCACCTGTGTTGTGCAATGCCCATGGAGGTCAGAAGAATTCCCCTGGAACTGGAGCTACAGACAGTTGTTATCATCAATATGGGTGCTGGGAATTGAATCTGGGTCCTTTGTAAGAGCAGCCAGTGCTCTTAATCACTGAACAATCTCTCCACCTCCCTCCCAAATTCCTTTTTTTTTAATTTTTTTTTTTATTTTTGTATGTGTATGAATGTACTGTCTGCATGTAGGTTTGTGCACCCGTGTCATGCAATGCCGCGGAGGTCAGAAGAGGGTCTCGGATTCCCCTGGAACTGGAGTTCTCCTGGAACTGGAGTTACAGATGGTTCTTAGCCACCATGTGGGTGCTGGGGATCGAACCTGGGTCCTCTGCAAGAGCAGTCGGTGCTCTTAACCGCTAGGCTATCTCTCCAGCCCCCAAATTCCTGTTTAAGTTTGCTTCTACTCTTACTGTTTTAAAACATTTTAATTTTCTTTCTTTTATGTTTTACTTTCATGTTTTATGAAAAACATGGTGCAAACACGCTGAAACAAGTTCTGCTTCCTGTCCAGAGCTGCCAAAGTCATTATCAAAACCACTCACAGTAGTTTTTAGATGGTCATGGAGAATAGGTGAAATGGTCAGATGACATTGTTTTCAGGGAAGGCTCATGGGTACCTGTTGAAAACTCTGAAGCCTTCTCTTTTTTTTATTCTCAGAGATTAAATTTATTCTGAATTATTTTTCTTATAGCTATCATAATTTTAAAAAGTTTAGTAGTTTATTACCATATTAAAAACTAAAGAGAGGACTATTTGGCCTGTCTTCAATTCTTATAGGCAGGTGCATATGCTCTGTGGATGCCACTGCTTTTGGCACTCCTTAAGGATATGAGATACAGCTTTTTTACTTTTTAACCTTCCAATGTGGACTGAGGACTGCTGCGATACCCAGCTTGTGAACTAAGCAGCTAATGGGAATTCAGCCTCATAAGAATATGGACTGCCATTGTTGGATTACCTCAGCTGTATCATGGAGGCCAGTGCAGGGGGATCAAGACTGGACGCATGCTTACTGGACTTCATTTGGGGGACTATGGAAGGGAAAGACCCCAAAGTGGAGCACAAGTGCAGGATTGATGGTTGTTTGGGCTTGCCAAAGCCTTCAAGCACTTCCTTAAGGAAAATATGACATCTTTTAGGAAAAAAGTCCTCCAATTCAAGTGATATGTGTATGTATGTATATATGTATATATTTGTATATATATATATATATTTATATAACTATGTATATACATCTATATGTATATATACTGAAGCAATACAAGTAGGAGAGAATAATAACAACAAAAGAACTGGAAAAAACTCTGGAAAAACTCAGAAAAAGATGCAGGTCATGTATGGCAGAGTATAGGGACTTGGGTGGGGTGGGGGGCTTGGTAAGGGAAGCAACTCTAGATTTGATTGAGAAATGATGTAAGACTTATGGAAAAAGTTTAATAACAGTAAAAATACTTTTGTGGAAAAAAGAAAATAAGATGGAATTATATATACATATATATTATACAGGTATATAAAATATATTACTAATGATTCTACCAAATATTATAAAATTAAATTCCCTAACAAAATGGTCTAATTCTATACAGCTCATGAAAAATTATCATACAAAATATAATAATTTTTAATCTTCATTTTTGACATCCTTTCATTCTACTTTGTGGAAATTGTCTTGGCCATTTATTCTTATCTTTGCATTTAGTTCTATACATCGGTGGCTATGTTTCCTCTTTTATAATGGTTTCTTTGAAAAACATTAAAAAATCTGTTTCAGACACACATGGCATAGGGAAAAAAATCACAGTATTCTACCATCCAATTCATTAAACACCACAGAGCTGAAGTCCTTTGTGAACATTTCTCCACAGTATCTGATTTTCTATTTTGTCTTCCTGTCGTGCATGATTTTGAGGTTTTATTGTATTTTTTTTCTGTACATGGTGTTTTGCATCCTTAAAGATTTGATGTAATTGGCATTTGCAGATGACATGATAGCTTACCTAAGGGACTCCAAAAACTCTACCAGAAAACTCCCAGAAACAATTAACAGTTTCAGTAAAGTGGCAGGATACAAAATTAACCTAGAAAAATCAGTAGCCTTTCCTTATACCAATAACAAGCAAGTGGAGAAGGAATACAAGGAAACCTTCCCATTCACAATAGCCTCAAAAAATATCTAGAAACAAACCTGACCAAAGACAGTAAAAATCTCTGCAGTAAAAAATTTAAATCCCTGGGACTGGAGAGATAGCCTAGCGGTTAAGAGCACCGACGCTCTTGCAGATGACCCGGGTTCGATCCCCAGCACCCACATGGCGGCTAAGAACCGTCTGTAACTCCAATTCCAGGAGAACTCCAGTTCCAGGGGAAACCGAGACCCTCTTCTGACCTCCGCGGCATTGCACGACACGGGTGCACAGACCTACATGCAGACAGTACATTCATACACATACAAAGATAAATAATAAAAAAAAAATTAAAAAAAAATTTAAATCCCTGATGATTGAAGAGGACACCAGAAGATGGAAGGACCTCCCATGCTCATGGATTGGAAGAATTACTATAGTAAAAATGACCATCCTGCCCAAAGTAATATACAGATTCAATGCAATTCCAATTAAAATCCCCATGAGCTTCTTCACAGACCTAGAAAAAAATCCTAAAGTTCATATGGAAAAACAAAAGACCCGGATAGCCAAAGCAATTCTGAGCAAAAAGAGCAATGCAGGGGGAATCACTATACCAGACTTCAAACTATATTACAGGGATATAGTCATAAAACAGCCTGGTATTGGCACAAAAACAGACCTGTCGATCAATGGAACAAGATTGAAGATCTGAACTTGAGCATATGCCATTTCAGCCACCTCATATTCGACAAAGGGGCCAAGAAGTCAATGGAGGAAAGACAGCATCTTCAGCATATGGTGTTGGCAAAACTGGATCATCACTTGTAGAAGAATAAAATTAAACCCCACCTCTCACCTTGTACAAAAATCAACTCCAAATGGATCAAAGACCTCAATGTGAAACCCAAAACTCTGAAAATGATAGAAGAAAATGTTGGCAGTGACCTACAAAACATAGGCATAAGTGGGAAGAAAACTTTGCCAGTGATACATCTGACAGAGCATTAACATACAGAATATATAAATTACTCAAAAACAAAGGAGCAGGAAAACAAAGACCCACTCAGAAGATGGAGTAAAGAGCTGAACAGAGACTTCATAAATGAAGAAGTAAAGATGGCCGAGAAACACCTTAAAATTGTTCAGCATTGCTAATAATTAAGGAAATGCAAATTAAAACCACGTTAAGATTTCATGTTACTCCAGTAAGACTGGCTGTGATCAAGAAAACAAAGGATACCAAATGCTGGAGAGGTTGTGGGGAAAGGGGAACACTCATCCACTGCTGGTGGGAATGCAAACCCCTATGGAAAGCAATGTGCAGAACCCTTAAAAGATTCAAAATGAGCCTACCACCTGACCCAGTCATACCACTCTTAGGTATATACCCAGAAGACTCATCCTATCAAAGAGATACATGCAGATCTGTGTTTATTGCAGCTTTCCTCACAATAGTAAAGAGCTGGAACCAACCCAAGTGTCCCTCAACCTAGGAGTGGATGAAGAAAATGTGGTACATCTACACAATGGAATTCTATGCAGTAGTAAAGAAAGATAACATCATGAACTTTGCAGGTAAATGGACGGAGCTAGAAGATATTATGCTAAGTGAAGTAACACAGTCCCAGAAAAACAAATGACATATGGTATCCCTCACTTGTGGATCCTATCACCAAATCTCTATCTGTAGGGCAAACTGAATAGTTATTTTTCCTTCATCTGTAGTAAATATAATACCTGATTTTACTCATCAACTTCCTATGTAATGTAGGAATATAAAGTAATATTTTTTCTTTACTTGCATACAACTCTACTGTCAAAATGTGAGTCCTTAAACATGTTTTGGAATTAGCCTATAGTTTATCTTCAGACGTCATAATCTTGGTATATGTGTGGCATCTATGCATAGTTTGGAGTGATACAAATTGGAAGAACGACAACAACAACAACAAAGACTGGGTCAAAGAACTGACTGAAACAGTAAACTTCTGAAAAAAAAGAATCTAGAAACAAACCTAGCCCAAGACAGATAAAAATCTCTGCAGTAAAAAATTAAATCCGGGGACTAGGAGAGATGGCCTAGCGTGTTAAGAGCACCGACGCCTTGCAGATGACCCGGGTTCGATCCCAAGCACCCACATGGCGGCTAAGAACCGTCTGTAAACTCCAATTCCAGGAGAACTCCAGTTCCAGGGGAAACCGAGACCCTCTTCTGACCTCCGCGGCATTGCACGACACGGGTGCACAGACCTACAGGCAGACATACATTCATACACATACAAAGGAAATAAATAAAAAAAAAAATTAAAAAAAAATTTAAAATCCCTGATGATTGAAGAGGAACACCAGAAGATGGAAGGACCTCCCAGGCTCATGGACTTGGACTGAGAATTACTATGAGTAACGGAATGATGACCATGCTCATGGATGGAAGAATACTATGAAAAATGACCATCCTGCCCAAAGTATTATACAGATTCATGACAATCCAATTAAATCCCCATGAGCTTCTTCACTAACCTAGAAAAAAATCCTAAAGTTCATATGGGAAAAACAAAAGACCGAGGTAGCCAAAGCAATTCTGAGCAAAAAAGAGCAATGCAGGGGGAATCACTATACCAGACTTCAAACTATATTAAGGGATATAGTCATAAAACAGCCTGGTATTGGCACAAAACAGACCTGTGGGATCAATGGAACAGAAAGATCAACAATTGAGCATATGCCATTTCAGCCACCTCTATTTTCGACAAAGGGGCCAAGAAGTCAATGGAGGAAAGACAGCATCTTCATTGTGTGTTTTGGCAAAACTGGATCATCACTTGTAGAAGAATAAAATTAAACCCCAACCTCTACCCTGTACAAAAATCAACTCCAAATGGATCAAAGACCTCAATGTGAAACCCAAAAACTCTGAAAATGATAGAAGAAAATGTTGAGAGAAAAAAAATAAGTGGGAAGAAAACTTTGCCAGTGATACATCTACAGAGCATTAACATACAGAAATATATAATTACTCAAAAAACAAAGGAGCAGAAAACAAATGACCTACTCAGAAGAGGAGTAAAGAAACTGAAACAGAGACTAATCATAAATGAAGAAGTAAAGATGGCCGAGAACACCTATTAAAATTGTTCAGCATTGCTATAATTAAGGAAATGCAAAAATTAAAACCACGTTAAGATTTCATGTTACTCCAGTAAGACTGGCTGTGACAAGAAAACAAAGGATACCAAATGCTGGAGAGGTTGTGGGGAAAGGGAAACACTCATCCACTGCTGGTGGGAATGCAAACCCCTATGGAAAGCAATGTGCAGACCCTTAAAAATTCAAATGAGCCTACCATGACCCAGTCCATACCACTCTTAGGTAATAACCCAGAAAACTCATCCTATCAAAGAGATACATGCAGATCTGTGTTTTATTGCAGCTTTCCTCACAATAGTAAAGAGCTGGAACCAACCCAAGTGTCCCTCAACCTAGGAGTGGATGAAGAAAATGTGGGACATCTACACAATGGAATTCTATGCAGTAGTAAAGAAAGATACAACATCATGAACTTTGCAGGTAAATGGACGGAGCTAGAGATATTATGCTAAGTGAAGTAAACAGTCCCAGAAAAACAAATGACATATGGTATCCCTCACTTGTGGATCCTATCACCAAATCTCTATCTGTAGGGCAAACTGAATAGTTATTTTTCCTTCATCTGTAGTAAATTTAATACCTGATTACTTCATCAACTTCCTATGTAATGTAGGAATATAAAGTAATATTTTTCTTTACTTGCATACAACTCTACTGTCAAAATGTGAGTCCTTAAACATGTTTTGGAATTAGCCCTATGTATTGCAGACTTCAGGAATCGTGTATATGCGGCATATATATATATATATAATATATTATATTATATAATATATATTAGCAAAACAAATTGGAGGAACAAAAAACAACAAAAAAAAAAAAAAAAAAAAAAAAAAAAAAAAAACAGTAAACTTCTGCATCAAAAATTTTAAAAAAGACTGAAAAAAAGATGCAAGAACATGTATGGCAGAATGCATGAGCTCTGATGGAGTGGGGGGCAAGCAAGGGAGAGTGGGTCTAGACTTGATTGAATAATGACTGTGAAATGCACAAAGCTTCAATAAAAAAATTAAACTAAAGAAATAAAAAAGATTTGATGTCATTGGCATTTGACTTGAAGACTTGCTTTTTGCTAAACTTGTGTTTATGGGGCTTTATTCACTCTACTCCATGTGGTTTCTGCTTCTTCACCATGAACTCACTGCAGCTGTGGTCACCTGCCCAAGACCAGACAGGTCAGGGGCTCATCATGCATGTGGGTGGGGCTTGTGAGGCCCCACCCCTCTCTAAGGTGTATGGGTAGTTAATGAGGACTAGGAGAAGGCGAATCATTTTCCTCAAAGATGCAGCCCTTATTTTTGGTCATCCAAACAATCACAACTAAACTAAGTGGACCAAAATAAATACATAAATAAAATAACAAAATAAATTGTTCATCATCAAAGCTCTTGTTTGTCACAAACTTTTGTGTTTGTTGCTGGGACCACACAATAAGGCCATGTTTTTGTTCATAAAATTGGTGTGATCACTATATGCACTTTGCTTTTTAAAAAAAAAAATTTTTTTTTAATTAAAAAAATTTTTATATGTATGAGTGTACTGTCTGCTATTAGGTTGTGATGTACCCATGTTGTGCAATGCCTCAGAGGTCAGAAGAGGGTGTTGGATTCCCTTGGAACTGGAGTTAAACACAGTTCTTAGCCGCCATGTGGGTGCTGGGAATAGAACCCGGGTCCTCTGCAAGAGCAGTCAGCACTTCTTAACCACTGAGCCATCTCTCCAGCCCCGCACTTTGCTTTTTATATGAAGCCTACAAGGTGAGCCATGTGACTCTGGAGCATTGCAGGGACAGACTGTGTTCCACCAGCAGCGTGGATCCACCTCCCATGGTGCCGGAATGTGAGCAGCACATCCTCAGCCTGCTGTGAAGTCAGAAGAGGCAAGAATGAATCTGCTACAGAAATGACTCCTTTATTTTTTCAGCATGTGGTAATGAGAGCTATCACTGCATTAATGGCAACACATTTCTAGTTTTGCATAAATTAAGGACATCCAGTTGTGGCTGGATGCTGGCCATTTCCTAAATTGTGACAGTTGTTCAAATTTGTGCTGTTAGTTGGGTCTTTGCTTAAAAAAAGAAAATAAATGTGTTTGGTGTGTTCTTTAATTAAAAAAAAAAGCCATCTTGAGAAGAGAGGATCCAGCAAGTGAGGAGGAGAGCGAGAGCAGGGAGGAGTGTCCCAAACCTAATATACACATGATGAAATTAAAAATATTATAAACATGTATTTTTAAAGGACATTCAAATAGCTACATTCACTATTATTAGTGGGGAAAATGGTGTTAAGATCAGTCTAGGCACAAATTCCCAGACACTAAATTGTATAAAATTTAAGACCTTGACAATACGAAGTACTGAAAAAGATATGGCATGATGGAAACTCTGGTAACTGGAGGGCAAACTTATAAATCATCTTGAAATAAGTATCTTGGCAAATTGCAAGTGAAAATATTCTGTGACTTTTAATATTACTTTTAGGTGTGAATTCAGGAAAAATAATTGTTGAGAGATCAGTGAAAAGAATAACGTGGATGATGTCATCTATTCAAGATGCTCTCAAGGAAGGACACTGTTTTCGGGGCTGGAGAGATGGCCTATTAAGAGACCCGACCGCTCTTACAGAGGACCCGGGTTCGATCCCCACACCCACATGGCAGGCTGAGAACCGTCTGAAAGCTCCAATTCCAGGAGAACTCCAGTTCCAGGGGAATCGAGACCCTCTTCTGAACTCCGCGCATTGCACGACAGGGTGCACAGACATCTTGCATGCAGACTAGTACATTCATACACATACAGAATAAATAAAATTAATAAAAAAAAAAAAAAAGAAGACACTGTTTCACAGCTTGGGTTTGCAAATGCCGTTGACTTTAAAGCCAGAGGAATACTAACTTTGTATGCCTCAGTCTTCTTATCTACAAAATGGGAATAACTATCAGGATTATAAGGATTGGTGGATATTCAGGAGAGTTGGACACTGTGAAGGAGAATAGGAAATCAAGATATTAGAAAGAATCCTGCAGAAGCTAAAGACTAAATTTCTCACTTTGAGAAGGTACCTGCTACACTCTGCAGGGTCACCGCCATGGAAATGCAAATGCCGTTGACTTTAAAGCCAGAGGAATACTAACTTTGTATGCCTCAGTCTTCTTATCTACAAAATGGGAATAACTTATCAGGATTATAAGGATTGGTGGATATTCAGGAGAGTTGGACACTGTGAAGGAGAATAGGAAATCAAGATATTAGAAAGAATCCTGCAGAAGCTAAAGACTAAATCTTCTCACTTTGAGAAGGTACCTGCTACACTCTGCAGGGTCACCGCCATGGAAATGCAACTGCAGTAAAAATAGGTAGAAATGACCTGGCAACTGGGAAAAGGCGTGCTCCCTCCAACAAACCTTAGAAAAGCCGTGTTTGCTTCCAGTGTTATCTGCTGCACTAGGGGAAGGGAGGTTCATGTTGCTAATTCTCCTTTGTACAAGCTCCTGTGAGCACCAGACCATCAGACGCTCAAACCAAGTGAACTCTCAGAGCTCTACTGCTTGGGAAAGAAAGTGAGCGTAGTGAGCGTAGTGAGCATAGTGAGCATAGTGAGCATAGTGACCGGCTGCGCACCAGTGACCAGAGACTTCTTCCCCAAATAAGGCCGCTTACTGACATGGATGCTTCCACTTTCCCATCCTATACTTTGGAGAAATTAGAAATAGATCACAATGTTTTCTCATTTTAGCTTAGATTACCTAGAGCTCAAGGTCAAAGTATTTTTGTTGTTTTAAACAAAGAATCTTAATTTAGCAAGAGACACAGGTAGATGATGAAATCTAGGCTGAAATTTCTGTATTAAAGCTAAAGAAATGCTTTGGGTCATTTTTTTTTTTTTTTTTCAAAATAGATTTCAGTGAAAGGTACAGTCATTCTGCCAGCCACTGATAAACTCTTTCTGCTGTACTTTGCATCTGGAATGTTCCCTGAAGGCCCAGCTACTGTAAAGTCTTGGTTCCCAGTATGCTGTTGGTGGGTTGTAGGGACCACCAGTAGTGTCTAGTCAGTCATTGGGAGTGTGGCCTCAAAGTGGATTGTGGATCCCAGTTCTCTTCCTCTCTCTCTCTTTCCATTGTACTGGGGATTAGTTTGAGCAGTTTCCTGTGCCATACCTCCTGTCGGGCCTTGTGAAGGCCCTCAAATAAGGAATCTGTCATCCAGAGACTGAAACTTCCAAACCGCAATCAAAATAACCATTACCATATTATTTTGTACTAACTCAAGAATACACACAGCAACAGAAAACTGACTAGCAGATTTGTGTGCCTAATTTAGAAATTGAACTTTATCATAATCACCCATGTATAGAAAAACCACAATATATATGGGGTTCAGTACTGTCTGTGGTTTCAGACATCCACTGGATGGCCCTAGAATACATCCTTGAAGGTAGACAAGGACAACTGTATTATAGTTAGTTTTATAATGGAAAACCAATCATTAAAAAAAGATTTATCTGTATTTATGCCCATGGTGTTGCAGGTGTCCATGACAGGCCAAAAGAGGTACTGTATCCCTGCAAGCTGGTGGTTGTGAGCTATAAGGGGTTGTGAGCTGTCCAATGTGGGTGCTGGGAAGTGACTTCAATTCTCTAGAACATCAAGTACTGTTAACTGATGAGCCAACTCTCCAGCTCCAACTATTATGTTCATGACATGACTCAAGAAGGACTCGATTGATGGGGCTGGAGAGATAGTCACAAGCATTTAAGAGCACCCGACTGCTCTTGCAGAGGACCCCGGTTCGATCCCCAGCACCCACATGGTGGCTGAGAACCATCTTAACTCCAGTTCCAGGGGAATCTGATGCCCTCTTCTGACCTCTGCAGCATTGCAATGACACAGGTGCACAAAACCTACATGCAGCATGCAGACAGTACATTCATACACATACAAGAATAAATAAAAAATAAAATAATAAAAAAAATTAAAAAGAAAGGACTCGATTGGAAACATTTGATCTATGCAACCTGCCCCTTAAACCATAGCCTGTGGGTATGGTTTAAGACATCTGGAATGCTATCCAGTTTTTCTAAAAAAAAATTCTCTTTTTTAATATATTTGAAATATTTCAGTAAGTACTACATTTGATAAATTCCCAAATATATTTTAACTTATAATTCTTTATAAAGTATAATTTTTATACAGCACTTAGGTAATAGATACTTTCTTGAAAGCAGGCCTCTATAAGCTTGGGAATCTACCTGAGGCATGTCAGAATAGGGAAGCATTAGATGTGCTGAAACATGTCTGCAATCTCAGAGCTAGAAAGGCTGAAGTCAGAGGCTCACAGTTGAGCTTGAGGTCAGCTAAGCTACAAAGTGAGACCCTGTTTTCAAAAAACACCAAGGAAGGGATATTAGTAACATGAGTAAAAGTGTCACCTATCTTTTTTTTTTAATTTTTAATTTTTAAAAAAATTTTTTAAAATTTTATTTATTTCTGTATGTGTATTGAATGTACTGACTGCATGCACGTTCGTGCACCTGGTGTCTGCATGCCAATGCGCGGAGGTCAGAAGAGGGTCTCAGATTCCCTGGAACTGGAGTTCTCCTGGAATTGGAGTTTCAGACGGTTCTTTAGCAGCCATGTGGGTGCTGGGGGTCGAACCCGGGTCCTCTGCAAGATGTGTCGCCGCTCTTAACCGATCTAGGCCATCTCTCCAGCCCTTAATGTTTAATTTTTTATGTGTATGAGTGTACTGTCTGCATGTAGGTTGGTGCACCTGTGTGTTGCAATCCGCAGAGGTCAGAAGAGGGCGTAGAATTCCCCCGGAACTTGGTGCTAAAGACGGTTCTTAGCCGCCATGTGGGTGCTAGCGAATCGAACCCAGGTCCTCTGCAAAGAGCAGTCGTTGTGTTCTAACCGCTGAGCCATCTCTTCAGCGCCCCCCACCCCCCGCGTCTTTTTGTAAATGTTTAAGAACACAAGGTTTCCCTCCTAGCACCGTGCCAGCATCATCCCATCCATGCCTCTCTTCCAGGGACTGACTGTTCACCGACCCACTCCTCTGAGATTGTGTGCTTTGTGAGGTTAGTGCTGCAGATTTACTCTGTCTGCAAGCCTCACACATGAACTCACATGAAACAGACTCAGTCCACATCTGTCCAGTGACCTGAGAGTCAGGATAGACTTTCTGATTTTGCTGTGAAGAATGTGACTCTAGCTGCTTAGGATGATGTCTGTAGAGTTCTCCTCTAGATCATTGTTTCACGCTTTTTAAATAATCCAGAATTATATAATGGTGAAGTCATGACATACAACAGCAGTCTGCTCTCCAAGAGTGTTTATAACGGGGCCTTTTCAGTAGCAAAAGGGAGGGGTTTTGTTAGAGCTACTGCAGGCATACAGAACAGGCATTTCCAGAGCCTTTTTTAATGGGTCCTTAGACACGTCTTTCTCCATCTTCTGACAGCTGTGAAATGATCCATAGCTTGTTTTAGAAAGATCAGAGGGAAGGTTGCAGTTGCAGAGAAACTGACAAAAAATACCCATTACTGAGACCTGCTCGACGGCACACAGTTAATACTTGGCTTCAAAGGCAAATTGGTGTTCGTGAAAATAGAACTGAGCAAACCAAAGCCTGTTTCAAAGTTTTAGGAGCAGCGGTATGATAGCATCCGTTCATTAGAGATGAATAGCTTGAACGACACTCATGCTGCAGTCTGTATGCTGTGTCGTGGCACAGTGGGACAGACCCACAAAGTGATTGAGGGGTTGTTACTACCCACAAAAGCCAATCAGCATGATTGACCTTTTGAGGACAAGAAGACCCGAGAGACTCAATGCCCTCTCTCCTGGGTTTTCACTCTTAGTTAGCTTTTCACAATCCAAGTGAGGAATGAATTTCTTTTTTGTAATCTCTTGGTTTTTGAGGTCCAGGAGGAGCTCTGGCTATCATCAATAACATCCTTTGGTTAGTATAGAAAAAAAGTTTTCCTGCTAAGTGGACTGGAAGAAAGATCAGATGAGAGGTTCTGCCTGCTGTGAAAATTGCTGTTCTGAAAAGCTTTTATGAATTGTACAGGTCAAAGAATGTGTGCCCTAGCTCTTTCCTGCATGTCCATCAAAGTCCTTCAGTTCATCTCTCTCATATATATATATATATATAAGCAAAACAAATTGGAAGGAACAAAAACAACAAAAAAGACTGGCTCAAAGAACTGACTGAAACAGTAAACTTCTGCCCCAAACAGTAAACTTCTGCATCAAAAATTTTAAAAAAGACTGAAAAAAAGATGCAAGACATGTATGGCAGAATGCATGAGCTCTGATGGAGTGGGGGGCAAGCAAGGGAGAGTGGGTCTAGACTTGATTAAGACATGTGTGAAATGCACAAAGCTTCAATAAAAAATTAAACTAAAGAAATAAAAAGATTTGATGTCATTGGCATTTGACTTGAAGACTTGCTTTTTGCTAAACTTGTGTTTATGGGGCTTTATTCACTCTACTCCATGTGGTTTCTGCTTCTTCACCATGAACTCACTGCAGCTGTGGTCACCTGCCCAAGACCAGACAGGTCAGGGGCTCATCATGCATGTGGGTGGGGCTTGTGAGGCCCCACCCCTCTCTAAGGTGTATGGGTAGTTAATGAGGACTAGGAGAAGGCGAATCATTTTCCTCAAAGATGCAGCCCTTATTTTTGGTCATCCAAACAATCACAACTAAACTAAGTGGACCAAAATAAATACATAAATAAATAACAAATAAATTGTTCATCATCAAAGCTCTTGTTTGTCACAAACTTTTGTGTTTGTTGCTGGGACCACACAATAAGGCCATGTTTTTGTTCATAAAATTGGTGTGATCACTATATGCACTTTGCTTTTTAAAAAATTTTTTTTTAATTAAAAAAATTTTTATATGTATGAGTGTACTGTCTGCATGTAGGTTGGTGTACCCATGTTGTGCAATGCCTCAGAGGTCAGAAGAGGGTGTTGGATTCCCTTGGAACTGGAGTTAAACACAGTTCTTAGCCGCCATGTGGGTGCTGGGAATAGAACCCGGGTCCTCTGCAAGAGCAGTCAGCACTCTTAACCACTGAGCCATCTCTCCAGCCCCGCACTTTGCTTTTTATATGAAGCCTACAAGGTGAGCCATGTGACTCTGGAGCATTGCAGGGACAGACTGTGTTCCACCAGCAGCGTGGATCCACCTCCCATGGTGCCGGAATGTGAGCAGCACATCCTCAGCCTGCTGTGAAGTCAGAAGAGGCAAGAATGAATCTGCTACAGAAATGACTCCTTTATTTTTTCAGCATGTGGTAATGAGAGCTATCACTGCATTAATGGCAACACATTTCTAGTTTTGCATAAATTAAGGACATCCAGTTGTGGCTGGATGCTGGCCATTTCCTAAATTGTGACAGTTGTTCAAATTTGTGCTGTTAGTTGGGTCTTTGCTTAAAAAAAAGAAAATAAATGTGTTTGGTGTGTTCTTTAATTAAAAAAAAAAGCCATCTTGAGAAGAGAGGATCCAGCAAGTGAGGAGGAGAGCGAGAGCAGGGAGGAGTGTCCCAAACCTAATATACACATGTATGAAATTAAAAATAATATAAACATGTATTTTAAAGGAACATTCAAATAGCTACATTCACTATTATTAGTGGGGAAAATGGTGTTAAGATCAGTCTAGGCACAAATTCCCAGACACTAAATTGTATAAAATTTAAGACCTTGACAATACGAAGTACTGAAAAAGATATGGCATGATGGAAACTCTGGTAACTGGAGGGCAAACTTATAAATCATCTTGAAATAAGTATCTTGGCAAATTGCAAGTGAAAATATTCTGTGACTTTTAATATTACTTTTAGGTGTGAATTCAGGAAAAATAATTGTTGAGAGATCAGTGAAAAGAATAACGTGGATGATGTCATCTATTCAAGATGCTCTCAAGAAGACACTGTTTCGGGGCTGGAGAGATGGCCTAGCGATTAAGAGCGCCGACCGCTCTTACAGAGGACCCGGGTTCGATCCCCAGCACCCACATGGCGGCTGAGAACCGTCTGAAGCTCCAATTCCAGGAGAACTCCAGTTCCAGGGGNTATCTACAAAATGGGAATAACTATCAGGATTATAAGGATTGGTGGATATTCAGGAGAGTTGGACACTGTGAAGGAGAATAGGAAATCAAGATATTAGAAAGAATCCTGCAGAAGCTAAAGACTAAATCTTCTCACTTTGAGAAGGTACCTGCTACACTCTGCAGGGTCACCGCCATGGAAATGCAAATGCCGTTGACTTTAAAGCCAGAGGAATACTAACTTTGTATGCCTCAGTCTTCTTATCTACAAAATGGGAATAACTATCAGGATTATAAGGATTGGTGGATATTCAGGAGAGTTGGACACTGTGAAGGAGAATAGGAAATCAAGATATTAGAAAGAATCCTGCAGAAGCTAAAGACTAAATCTTCTCACTTTGAGAAGGTACCTGCTACACTCTGCAGGGTCACCGCCATGGAAATGCAAATGCCGTTGACTTTAAAGCCAGAGGAATACTAACTTTGTATGCCTCAGTCTTCTTATCTACAAAATGGGAATAACTATCAGGATTATAAGGATTGGTGGATATTCAGGAGAGTTGGACACTGTGAAGGAGAATAGGAAATCAAGATATTAGAAAGAATCCTGCAGAAGCTAAAGACTAAATCTTCTCACTTTGAGAAGGTACCTGCTACACTCTGCAGGGTCACCGCCATGGAAATGCAACTGCAGTAAAAATAGGTAGAAATGACCTGGCAACTGGGAAAAGGCGTGCTCCCTCCAACAAACCTTAGAAAAGCCGTGTTTGCTTCCAGTGTTATCTGCTGCACTAGGGGAAGGGAGGTTCATGTTGCTAATTCTCCTTTGTACAAGCTCCTGTGAGCACCAGACCATCAGACGCTCAAACCAAGTGAACTCTCAGAGCTCTACTGCTTGGGAAAGAAAGTGAGCGTAGTGAGCGTAGTGAGCATAGTGAGCATAGTGAGCATAGTGACCGGCTGCGCACCAGTGACCAGAGACTTCTTCCCCAAATAAGGCCGCTTACTGACATGGATGCTTCCACTTTCCCATCCTATACTTTGGAGAAATTAGAAATAGATCACAATGTTTCTCATTTTAGCTTAGATTACCTAGAGCTCAAGGTCAAAGTATTTTTGTTGTTTTAAACAAAGAATCTTAATTTAGCAAGAGACACAGGTAGATGATGAAATCTAGGCTGAAATTTCTGTATTAAAGCTAAAGAAATGCTTTGGGTCATTTTTTTTTTTTTTTTCAAAATAGATTTCAGTGAAAGGTACAGTCATTCTGCCAGCCACTGATAAACTCTTTCTGCTGTACTTTGCATCTGGAATGTTCCCTGAAGGCCCAGCTACTGTAAAGTCTTGGTTCCCAGTATGCTGTTGGTGGGTTGTAGGGACCACCAGTAGTGTCTAGTCAGTCATTGGGAGTGTGGCCTCAAAGTGGATTGTGGATCCCAGTCTCTTCCTCTCTCTCTTTCCTGTACTGGGGATTAGTTGAGCAGTTTCCTGTGCCATACCTCCTGTCGGGCCTTGTTGAAGGCCCTCAAATAAGGAATCTGTCATCCAGAGACTGAAACTTCCAAACCGCAATCAAAATAAACCATTACCATTTATCTGTTGTCTAACTCAAGAATACATCACAGCAACAGAAAACTGACTAGCAGATTTGTGTGCCTAATTTAGAAATTGAACTTTATCATAATCACCCATGTATAGAAAAACCACAATATATATGGGGTTCAGTACTGTCTGTGGTTTCAGACATCCACTGGATGGCCCTAGAATACATCCTTGAAGGTAGACAAGGACAACTGTATTATAGTTAGTTTTATAATGGAAAACCAATCATTAAAAAAAAGATTTATCTGTATTTATGCCCATGTGTGTGCAGGTGTCCATACAGGCCAAAGAGGGTACTGTATCCTCTGCAGCTGGTGGTTGTGAGCTATAGGTGGTTGTGAGCTGTCCAATGTGGGTGCTGGGAAGTGACTTCAGATTCTCTAGAACATCAAGTACTGTTAACTGATGAGCCAACTCTCCAGCTCCAAACTATTATGTTCATGACATGACTCAAGAAGGACTCGATTGATGGGGCTGGAGAGATAGCCTAGCATTTAAGAGCACCGACTGCTCTTGCAGAGGACCCGGGTTCGATCCCCAGCACCCACATGGTGGCTGAGAACCATCTTTAACTCCAGTTCCAGGGGAATCTGATGCCCTCTTCTGACCTCTGCAGCATTGCATGACACGAGTGCACAAACCTACATGCAGCATGCAGACAGTACATTCATACACATACAAGAATAAATAAAAAATAAAATAATAAAAAAAATTAAAAAAAGGACTCGATTGGAAACTATTTATCTATGCAACCTGCCCCTTAAACCATAGCCTGTGGGTATGGTTTAAGACATCTGGAATGCTATCCAGTTTTCTAAAAAAAAATTCTATTTTAATATATTGAAATATTTTCAGTAAGTACTACATTTGATAAATTCCAAATATACTTTTAACTTATAATTCTTTATAAAGTATAATTTTTATACAGCACTTAGGTAATAGATACTTTCTTGAAAGCAGGCCTCTATAAGCTTGGGAATCTACCTGAGGCATGTCAGAATAGGGAAGCATTAGATGTGCTGAAACATGTCTGCAATCTCAGAGCTAGAAAGGCTGAAGTCAGAGGCTCACAGTTGAGCTTGAGGTCAGCCTAAGCTACAAAGTGAGACCCTGTTTCAAAAAACACCAAGGAAGGGATATTAGTAACATGAGTAAAAGTGTCACCTATCTTTTTTTTTAATTTTTAATTTTTAAAAAAATTTTTAAAATTTTATTTATTTCTGTATGTGTATGAATGTACTGACTGCATGCAAGCTTGTGCACCTGTGTCGTGCAATGCCGCGGAGGTCAGAAGAGGGTCTCAGATTCCCCTGGAACTGGAGTTCTCCTGGAATTGGAGTTTCAGACGGTTCTTTGCAGCCATGTGGGTGCTGGGGATCGAACCCGGGTCCTCTGCAAGAGTGGTCGGCGCTCTTAACCGCTAGGCCATCTCTCCAGCCCTTAATTTTTAATTTTTTATGTGTATGAGTGTACTGTCTGCATGTAGGTTGGTGCACCCGTGTTGTGCAATGCCGCAGAGGTCAGAAGAGGGCGTAGAATTCCCCCGGAACTGGTGCTAAAGACGGTTCTTAGCCGCCATGTGGGTGCTAGGAATCGAACCCAGGTCCTCTGCAAGAGCAGTCGGTGTTCTTAACCGCCGAGCCATCTCTTCAGCGCCCCCCACCCCCCGCGTCTTTTTGTAAATGTTTAAGAACACAAGGTTTCCCTCCTAGCACCGTGCCAGCATCATCCCATCCATGCCTCTCTTCCAGGGACTGACTGTTCACCGACCCACTCCTCTGAGATTGTGTGCTTTGTGAGGTTAGTGCTGCAGATTTACTCTGTCTGCAAGCCTCACACATGAACTCACATGAAACAGACTCAGTCCACATCTGTCCAGTGACCTGAGAGTCAGGATAGACTTTCTGATTTTGCTGTGAAGAATGTGACTCTAGCTGCTTAGGATGATGTCTGTAGAGTTCTCCTCTAGATCATTGTTTCACGCTTTTTAAATAATCCAGAATTATATAATGGTGAAGTCATGACATACAACAGCAGTCTGCTCTCCAAGAGTGTTTATAACGGGGCCTTTTCAGTAGCAAAAGGGAGGGGTTTTGTTAGAGCTACTGCAGGCATACAGAACAGGCATTTCCAGCATGCCTTTGCTAATGGGTCCTTAGACACGTCTTTCTCCATCTTCTGACAGCTGTGAAATGATCCATAGCTTGTTTTAGAAAGATCAGAGGGAAGGTTGCAGTTGCAGAGAAACTGACAAAAAATACCCATTACTGAGACCTGCTCGACGGCACACAGTTAATACTTGGCTTCAAAGGCAAATTGGTGTTCGTGAAAATAGAACTGAGCAAACCAAAGCCTGTTTCAAAGTTTTAGGAGCAGCGGTATGATAGCATCCGTTCATTAGAGATGAATAGCTTGAACGACACTCATGCTGCAGTCTGTATGCTGTGTCGTGGCACAGTGGGACAGACCCACAAAGTGATTGAGGGGTTGTTACTACCCACAAAAGCCAATCAGCATGATTGACCTTTTGAGGACAAGAAGACCCGAGAGACTCAATGCCCTCTCTCCTGGGTTTTCACTCTTAGTTAGCTTTTCACAATCCAAGTGAGGAATGAATTTCTTTTTTGTAATCTCTTGGTTTTTGAGGTCCAGGAGGAGCTCTGGCTATCATCAATAACATCCTTTGGTTAGTATAGAAAAAAAGTTTTCCTGCTAAGTGGACTGGAAGAAAGATCAGATGAGAGGTTCTGCCTGCTGTGAAAATTGCTGTTCTGAAAAGCTTTTATGAATTGTACAGGTCAAAGAATGTGTGCCCTAGCTCTTTCCTGCATGTCCATCAAAGTCCTTCAGTTTTCTTTATATGGGGAGAAAGAAAGGAATATGTGGACTGTAAGAGAAGAGCAGGAGGATCCCAGAACCCACATGAGAACCACTTCCTCAGCAGGCTGTGTAAACAGGGTCCTGTGGTCTGTTGCATGGTGTGGGCCCTTGAGAACAGAGGAACTGTGATGGAGGATCAAGATTACTACTTTTTCTTATTGTAAGCTTTAAAAAAATTTTTAAATTACTTTTTATGTGTATGAGTGTACTGTCTGCATGTAGGTTTGTGCACCCGTGTCATGCAATGCTGCGGAGGTCAGAAGACAGCATTGGATTCCCCTGGAACTGGAGTTAAAGATGTTTTTTAGCTGCCATGTGGGTGCTGGGAATCGAACCCAGGTCCTCTGCAAGAGCAGTTGGTGCTTTTAACCGCTGAGCCATCTCTCCAGCCCCTTATTGTAAGCTTTGAGTGCTGCTGGAAAACAATTGTTTCTCCACTCTCAAGCCTGTCTCCTTCTAAGCCTGGTTTTTCATGGAGAATTCTTCCCTGTGCTGGGGAAAGGCATAGAGGATGCTTGTTCAGACTAGGGAGACAATGTGAGGTACAGAAACACCAGACTGTTTGGTCAGGCAAGCAGCATGGATAGAAACTGTGGCTCACTCAGTATATCTAGAAAGTTCCCAAGTTTTGCCAAGGTTCCAGTCGCATCTACGTCTCTTCCTTCTGGGAACCTTGCCTAGAGCACATTTCACCTGAGAAATTACCGAGTGGCTAATATTCTTATTCTAGGCTTTGGATGACCTTGACTTTGTCCCACCCTGGTTGTAGGTCTTCATGAGAAAAACCAGAGGGATTTGTTTGATCCCTTTGTTAACTAAACAGAGAATGTGGTGGAGAGCTTTGCTGTCTGTCTTGGCAACAGGCACTTCCCCCCTCCTGTAGCAGCTTCCAGAAGAGTCTCTCTCTTGCCTTGTGCATTAGTTTGCAAAGGCTCCATAACAAAATAGGCTGGGGAGCTTAACTGAAATCTATTTTTTAAATTTTATTTATTTTTTATGTGTATGAATGTACTGCCTACAATCTGAAATCTATTTTTATCACAGTGTTGTAGACCAGAAATTTAAGATCAAAGTGTAGGAGGTTCAGTGTCTCTTAAGAACTTTCCTTGGCTTATGGATAGTTGCCTTCTCAGAGCAATCTCCTGTAATCTTTCCTCTGTGCATTGAGATCACTGGGACTCTCTAATGTTCAAAAGTCCCCTTACAAAGGCAGCAATCAGATTGGATTAAGGTCTATCCAAACAGCCATACTGTCAATCCCATCTTTAGAGGGCCCATCTCCAAATGCAGTCACATTCTGAAAAAGTGGTAGTTTGAGTTTCAACATATGAATTATGGAGGGACAATGACAGTTCTTTGGAGAAACAGAGCCAATAATATATAAATATTATATATAATATAGTATATATAATATGTAGTATAATATAATATAATATAATATAAATGTTATATTTAATATATGAATATATTACACTATATATATAATATATATAATATAGTAATATAATATATTATATATATTATATATATAATTTATATATAATATATATTATATATATAATTTATATATAATACATATATAATTTATATATAATATATATATATATAATTATATATAAATATATAATATATTATATATATAAGCCTGAGAACCCAGAAGATGTGGAGTCCATGAGGCAGGATACCCCAGCAGTCCTAGTCTTGTGCTGAAGGCCTGGAAGATTCCTGGAGAGCCACTGGTCCTCAGTCCACATTGGAAGTCTGAAGGAGCTGGGTTCTGATATTAGTGAAGGAATGTGGTCATAGCACAGGCAGTCCAGTGGGGCAGCAACAGGGTAGATGAACTCACCCGTGAGCCAAGCCGTGAAGGCAACGAAGAAAAAAGCCAAGCTTTCCTTCAGATCTTCCTTGTATCTGGGCCACCGATGGAAAACGCTGCCCACATTTCAGGTGGGCCTTCCCACTTGAAATAGCCTGAACAATAAAATCCATCACAGGTGAGTTTAAGTCTAATCAAGTTGACCATGAAGATTAGCCATCATAGGAGACAACTCATCTTATCTAATCTTGGTAACTGTGGGAAGATATTCAGTCTGGAATTTCGGCAGCCATTTCACCATGGTAAGGAGAACCAGCCTGGGAATAGAGCTTGTCCTATGGAATAAAACCAGGCATGTGAGTTTCATTGTTTTAACTGCTGGGTTATACTTGCCTGGAAGCTCAGAGGTCTTTCTAGGCTGTTGAGTTGTGTGATGTTCAGATTTTATTGTTGAAGCCAATATTAATGGAAGTTTTGTTGTGGATTCGCTACCATCAATTTGGCTTTGAAAGCAAAGGATTTCTGACTGATTCAATTTCCTTATATAGTGCCAAGTCAAGAATGAAACTGTGTGAGATAAATTATTTAAAATGTCTCCTATAGCATTTTGTTAAATGTAAAACGCCATTGCTTGTAAGATACACTGCTATTTTATGTACTATTAAGGAAAAACACACTAACTAACTACAATATGATGACTTGTTATCACTCAGATTAAAAAAATGTAAACATATCAAAGTACTTAAAAAAATATATATATATATGCTGCAAGGAAGACACAGCTGAAGTTACTTGACTAAGGTGTGACTTCCAATTTTCATTACACTATTTGGAATTGCTTTTTTACTTTAAGCTTTGGCAGTCTGATTTGCCTGTGTGTCAACAAGAATGTTGACAATACAGAATATCTTTTTGTTGCTGTTGTTGTTGAGACTGAGTCTCCCTGTAGCCCCAGCTGTCCTGAAACTCACTCAGTAGACCAGGCTGGCCTTGAACTCACAAAGATCTGCCTGCATCTGCCTCCCAAGTGCTAGGATTAAAGGCGTGCGCCACCAAGCCCAGCTGTAACCATCTTTACATACTCTATGGAAATCTATCTCTGTGAAATCTGAAACACTTTGGGAATGTTCTTTAATTTCAGCACTTAAAGATCGCCCTAACATTGTTCTAAAGAGCATTTTGCCATTTTATTGAAAAGATCAACTTTAAGTCAGGACTTTCCAATCAGGCTAAAATTCACTTTTTATAGTTAGAGCTACATAATAATATTTGAGAAATGTTAAGGAAAGCTCATCTGTCCAAAATACTTAACTTCCACTCTTTGACTCAAGTCTCCAAACTTCATCATTACAGACTTACTATCAGCTGACATTGTCTCTCTATATCTTTCATTAGAATGTATTGGTATCAGATTATTAGGTCAAGAAAGTAAATTCTGTGAGCTTGCTAGATCTCATAGTATGAATTAGAGTAAAAAAATTTAAATGAATTTTAAAATTTATATTCATTTTTGTTACAGTTATTCTGAGAATATTATAAATAAGGTGAATGAAAAGTTAGAAGATCAGAAACTGGCTAGGGAAAGTACTACCCAGATATAATATTAGATTATTTTCCTAACCTTACATACAGTGATGTATATATCATATTTGAAATACTAAACCTGCATTGAATCAAGAGTACCTGTAGAGGGGGCTGGAGAGATGGCCTAGCGGTTAAGAGTGCCGACCGCTCTTGCAGAGGACCCGGGTTCGATCCCCAGCACCCACATGGCGGCTGAGAACCGTCTGAAACTCCAATTCCAGGAGAACTCCAGTTCCAGGGGAATCCGACACCCTCTTCTGACCTCCGCGGCATTGCACGACACGGGTGCACAGACTTGCATGCAGACAGTACATTTATACACATACAAAAATAAATAAATAAATTAAAAAAAAAAAAAGAGTACCTGTAGAGCAGCTTAAAGATCACTCTAACGCTGGGGCTAGATAAGGCTGAACCGGCTGACTGGGCGTCCCCAAGTCTGAAAGGATGGGAGGGGCTTCACAGAGGGGGCTGATATGAAGGAGGGCCAAGCAGCACAAACAGGGCTCTGGGAGCATCCTTAGTCATCTTGGAGCCTGATGTCCTCCACTGAGCTCCAGTACCCTGAGAGCTCCACCAAGGAGCCAGGGAAAGAGAACATGAAGTTCACATGCAGAATATTGTTTTCAACAACTGGCCCAGTTAGTTTTAACTGTCAGCACCCTGGAACTTGCTGCTGTAAGGCTGTCCCGTGTTCCTGCAGTGGGTCTGGATGAAGCAATGGAACTTGAGGGATGCAGAGAGAAAGGATGGAGGGAAGAGAACATGGTGGTTGTCTATAATCTGTGATTGGAATAGCTTGGAATTCATATAAGAAATTCCCTTAAGCATTCTGATAATACTTGGGGTCCTTTATAGAAAGGCAAGTGAGAAGTGGAGTTAGCCATAGGTAGCGAACTGATAGAATGTGTGTGACCTCATTTAAAGGGGAGCTATAGAGGTTCAATTCACATGTACTCATGGTCAACTTTATAGAGTGGTCCATCCCAATCCATCCATCCATCCATCCATCCATCCATCCACATCCATCCATCTACATCCAACCATCCATCCACATTCATCCATCCATCCATCCATCCACATCCATCCATCCATCCATCCACATCCATCCATCCATCCATCCACATCCATCCATCCATCCATCCATCCACTCATTTATCATCTACCAAAAATCTACTAAATTCTAGAAAATTATTCTAGAGTTTAAGGAGAGAGAGAGAGAGAGAGAGAGAGAGAGAGAGAGAGAGATGGACACACACACATACACACACAGTTTCAATGTTGAGAATTGTTACAAGTAAATTTCTACTAGATCATCTTAGCTGGTGAAGGTAGAACATTAGATGCATCTTTTCTTTGGAGCGTTGGTGGAGTAATTTTTACATAGTTACTGTGGGAAGACCAAATGCCCAACTCTGTCTGCCCCAGACAGAATACCTGGGAGATATGTGTAGGATTGAGCTCCATTCTCCCACAGTGGTGAGTGGCTTGACAGCAAAGCCTTCATTGACTGTCTTGTCTTCGCTGTTTCTCTATTTCTTTCACAGCTCCCTCTCTACCTGGCAAACTAACCACTTGCCCTTAAACCTCTGTCTTAGAGAACCAAACTGAGACATGTAATTCAGGCAGAGATTTAGTGCATGACAAACGCTAAAAACATAAAACAAAGCAAACAATAAATTATTTCTATTGAATAATGTCTTCCTTTTCATCTTAAAAGTTTCTTATTGCTAAATATTATGAAGCAACTTTTTGCTCTTTTAAACTATATTTTTTTCACAATCTTAATTTCATAGTTAATACAAAAATATCTGAGATCAAATGATCCTAGATAGGAAAGACTGCAGTTTTTGTAACATAAGTTTTTCCCCATGGATCTCTTGATATTTTGGTGAAAGTGAGTGAACTCCATCCTATTTATATTTCTGTATAAATTTAGCTGTTTACAGGATGTTTGCCTGATTAATGAACAGAGAAGGATGGATAACAGGAATATATCAAGTTCATATGATAATGACCCCAAAGTATACTTGTGTTATGACACAGATATTAAAGGTCAGGCTGTTCTAGAAATTCAGAACTCATCTCAGAGAACATTTAATCTCTCATGAGATGTGAGCTTCAAACATTAATGACCTTGGGTTTTTGTTTCGATGAATGGTTTTGATATAAATGCATATAAAATTTATATGAAGGAATCTGTTTCTTTGTCATTGACCAGTGTTCCTCCAGATGAAAACCAATTTATGTTTCCTGCTTGAAGGAAACACAAAGAAGCCGCATGCACATCTGTGTTTGCAGATGCCAGTCAACAAATTGTGAACACTATGAACTCCAGAGCCAGGCAGCCTGTGATCAAATTGCCATTCTACAACAAACTAAACATTTAATATTGATCACATTGCTCAGAGTCTATACTCAACCTCATTTCCTGTATACTTAAAATGAGATTAAAATTGTGTCTGTCTCCTGAGATTCTTATGAATGTCAAATGCAAAGAAATATGTAAAGACTTTTCTATTATTATACAACGCACATGGATAGTAGGCCCTCATGTCAAGTTAGCTGTTGCCGTTGTTTTGAAAGGGTTTCATTTGATTGTTTCTTTTTCCCCTTTGAAATGGAGAAAAATCAATGCACTGAAATGTTTAGAAATGTAACATTTTGTGCACAGTGAAGCAAGATTGTTCACTGCATCAATGTCTGGCTCAAATTTAATTCTTTTCATTTTTTTTTTTTTTTTTTTTTGGTGAGAATGTTGAATCAGGAACTGCACCCCACTGCTTCCTTACAGGAACGTTTAATGCATGCTGGAGCCATGTCTATAACCCAGATATGGTGGCTCTCATGGTAGATTTTCCAATATTGCAGTGTCATATGTAGCTATTAGTTGGTCTTGTTCAAAGTCAGAAAGCCTAGTGCATAGCTCCCGAGAATCTGCCAATGATCTGGCAATCTACATTTATTTTCTGATGGAATATCTTACCTGGTCCCTAATTGTTTGCTTCTTAAACAATATGAATTAGGTGATCTTTCCTTCTTTTCCTTCCCTTCCTCCTTCTTTCCTTCCCATCATCCCTCTCCCCCCTTTCTTTATTCCCTGTTTTTCATCCTTCACATTTTCTCTCATTTATATTAGAAAAGACAAGAGAGTTTGGAGAAACATAATTACAAGAAGTGCATTGGGAAACGTATTCAGTGTCTTTCATGGGTGAAGGGAATTGTGCTATTTTAGGAGTTCTCTGTTAAAGAGGAGGGCATTTGTCGAGGGGTATCAAAGACTCTCAAGTTACAGACTATTAAGTTGAAAAGAATAATGAAATAAAAAATGTCATCCCTCCCATTGAGGAAGGGGAATCTCATTACAAAAGGTTAAGGATAGACCTTTACTTTATCCTGCAAAGAAATATCAAAGATGAATTATAGGCTGGGGACTGATTTGGTTTTGAAAGAAGATCAAATTAAAAGAAGGAATGGATGTCTTGCAGAGTATGTACCTGGTAAACCTGGGTATAAAGGAGTGAACTTTTCATAGAAATTGAACTTAATGAACTTAGATGCTTAAAACAACAAGCGTGCTGATCTGAGGAGAAGGTTTTTCCCAAGAGCCCCAGAGACAGTTGTCAGTCATGATGTGAAAAAAGATCACAGTTGTGAAGAAGGGTTGTGTCCTTTCTGACAAAGAGAAAATGCTGAATATCTATCTATCTATCTATCTATCTATCTATCTATCTATCTATAGATATATATTCCACACAACTTAATTTTATTATTAATTTTATTATTAATAATAACAGAAATTCTTTTTAACATATTTTTTGAGACAGGGTCTCCCTATAGCCCCAGCTGGCCTAGAACTCACTCTGTAGACCAGGCTGGCCTTGATCTCACAGAGATCTGCCTGCCTCTGCCCCCTGAGTGCTAGGATTAAAGGCATGTGCCACCACAACTGGCTTAAAGATGGTTCTTAGCCACCATGTGGGTGCTGGGAATCGAACCCTGGTCCTCTGCAAGAGCAGTCGGCCCTCTTAACTTCTGAGCCATCTCTCCAGCCTCTTAACGTAGTATTTTTATTAATCCTTAGAGAATTTCCTCCATGCACACACTGCATTCTGGTCCTATTCACTCCCTCCACTACTTCCTCTAACTCCTTCTGAATCCACCTTCCACTCCCAGCTTAGCATTCTTTCTTTTTTTAAACAAAAATAGCCTACCATGTTTTTTAAAATAATTCATTGTGGCCAATTTGTGCAGCCCATACACACACACACACACACACACACACACACACACACAGTGTGGGGCCACCCACAGGAGCATGGTCAATCTATAGTTAATGGAGAAAAAAGATTGGTTTTGAATATTGTGGTACCAATTTCCAAAAAGTTACAGAAATAACATTGCAGATAACATCTCAGCCATCGCTTGCAAACTCATAGGCAATTAGAAATAAAAATCATAACCTTAGCATTAATGAATGTTTCCAAAGTTAAGTAGGTCTTTATGATCCATGAATGGACAACACAGACAAGGGTGAATAGAAAATTTACTTTGCTTCAAGTTCCTGATAACATTTTTTTTTTTTTTTTTTTTTTTTGGTCTTTTCGAGACAGGGTCTCCCTGTAGTCCCAGCTGTCCTGGAACTCACTCTGTAGACCAGGCTGGTCTTGAACTCACAAAGATCTGCCTGCCACTAACTCCTGAGTGCTAGGATTAAAGGCGTGCGACATCACACCTGGCTGCCTGATAACATTTGGATCCCATGTATGTTCACCAACCAGGAGAGAGTGTGCTTTAGTCTGATTCCTGTAACTGTGATAAGAACACTCTGAGAAAAAGCACCTTGCAAGCCGGGCGTGGTGGCGCACGCCTTTAATCCTAGCACTCGGGAGACAGAGTCAGGAGTATCTCTGTGAGTTCAAGGCCAGCCTGGTCTACAAAGTGAGCTCCAGGCCAGCTGGGACTAAAGGAAGACCCTGTCTCAAAGAAGACAAAAAATGAAAAAGCACCTTGAGGAGGAAAGGTTTTATTTGTCTTATACTTCCAGGTCACGATGCGTCCTGGAAGGAAGTCAAGGCAGGACCGTAGAAAAGAACCCATGGAGGAGCATTGCTGGATGGCTCACTCTCTGGAGGCTGCTCATTGGCTTTCAGCTAGTCTTTTTATAGCCCAGGCTTACCTACCTGGGGATGGGGCCACCTGTACTGAGCTGGGCCTTCCCACATCACTCAGGACTCAGCACACAGATCTAGGAAGTTCCTCAATTGCAGTTCCCCCTTCCCACGTGACTTTAGGTTGTGGGAACTTGACAGCTGAAGCTAAGGTCAGTGATGGCATTTCTGAAGGCAGCGCATAGTTGATTTTCAAGACTCCTGGTTATTCGTCCATATGTAATCATTTAAAATCTATTAATTGGAATATAAGCTCCTAATGTTTAATTAAACCAAATCAATTCGATCAGCATCTCAGGGGATGGTTGCTTGATGAGTCTGATGAGAATTCCGAGCTGTCCTTAGAATGTTCAGAGTAAATCTTTCTGTCTGGCTCCAAGTGTCTGTCTTTCTAATATGTGCTATAGCATCCCTGTGCCTAGAAGGTCACTCATGTCTTTCTGAGGTGTCCTGTCCTGTGCAACCTTCAGGTTCTCCTCAGTTTTCTCTTTCCTACAAAACTTTTAGTCTATACAACCATTTCTAGGCATCCCTCTCCCATCTCTCAACAACTGTAGCCTTGCTAGGCAGAGTCTAGTCTCAAGCCCGCAACACAGCATATCATACGATAGCTTGCTAAAGATGTAGTCTCAGAAACTGAGTCTTCCCTGGGGGTTGTCTTGCATGGTTGCCTAACCAGTCTTTCTGTTGTTCTCATTCTCAAGGAACAAGGTAGAGCCCATGTTCCTTGAGCGAAAGGAAATCTCACTTCTGTTATATTTTCTCTAATGGACATTCAATAGCCAGTAACAACAGTTATACTGACTGAAGTGTCGGCCGGATGGAGAGCCAAATGTCTTTATAGCAATCACTTCATAATCCCCACAGAAATCTCGTTACATGATATCGAATAGCCATTCTCAACGATAATGCTGAGGGTTCAGAGTGGTTAGCTCTATTGCTCCAGGCAGCACACCTGGCTGGTGGCAGAGCTGGACTCAAAAGTCAGGGCTTTTTAAAAAAAAATCCATTATTATTGTAAGCCATCTTACTTGTCCTAAGACTAGTGTTTTTTAGAAAACCTATCACTATTATTAAAGAGTGTGGGGAAAGGCAGGCTTGCCATGTGTGGAGGTCAGAGGGCAACCTTGTGGAGCAGGTTGGTTCTTTTCACTTTGACATACGTTGTGAGACCAAACTAAGACCACCGGGTTTGTGCAGAAGTGCTTTGCTCACTAAGGCATCTCACCAGCCCTTAAAACCAAGGGTTTTAATCACTATATCAACTACAATATGGACTACAAGTTTTGCTTAGAGATTCAAGGCTTAGAGAGGAAGGGTGATAGATTTACAAGTTCTTTGGCTTTACTTGCTAATGTGGTGTCCCTGTGTGAAGCTTCAAGGTACCATTTAGAATATTTGGCAAATTCATAGCTATAAGTAAGAGCTCCCACTAGTTAATCTCTTTTGTACTGGCATAGGGCAGCAGGCTTCAGTCTAACTTCCATTTTGTTCCTTGTCTAGGTTTAATTTTAGCTAAGTGAATACTAGCTTGATTATGGTAAAGGCAGCCGGAAGTGGGCAGGGCATAACTCTACTTCTTTTTCTGTTGTCTTTGTCATTGTGACCACTGCCATAGGAGATAATAGCAGAAGAAGACAGGTGTGAGAATATATTTAAATGCCATGGAGCACAAACATTGTGAGTTCTTGTCAGGAATACAAACCAGCTTCCTGCTTGTTATCTCATTCTAAGCAACTTCTGGTCAAAGGTCAACCATAGGCCACCAGGAAAACATTGTTTCATGCCTAGCATGTTGTGCGGGTAAGGCACATAGTAGTAGGTGGTTAGGAAAACTTGGCACAGAAAACATACCCTTGCTTCATGTCTAACTAATGCCAAGTGAGTGATGGAGGTGGGACTGCATGGGAAGCTCCAGAGAGCAGGCAGGGCTCTGTTATCCATTTGGTGGTAGAGGTAGGTAGCTGTCTGTTGACTGACTAGCTTTGCAGGCAACGAGCTTGATAGATTTGCAAGCTCAATGTGGGTTTTGGATAAATTGACTGGGGACAGGACAGACCGAAACCAGATTTGAACATTGTACTCTTCATCTCTCACCACCTTCTTACAAACTAATGGATTTGGGTCACATTGCTGGGTTTTTGGTAGCTAGGGCACCAGGAAACAAGCTTATGAAATGTGATGCTGGATGTCTGCTGCAGAGCTAATAGAGCCTAGCTTGCCTTGGAGGAATATGTAGCATCACTAATTGGTGTCAGTAATGAGCTTCAGAGCTACCGACATCGGGAACTCACGTCAGTTATTTGTTAGGAACAACCTGATTCGCAAGCATTGACTCCAACCTTTAGTGCACAGAGTATCTGATGCTCTCACAATTTCATTTTAGAAACTTGTTTCCCTAGATCAATCAAGTTAGACTTTTATGGAAACTGAAATTTTCTGCAATGTCTGTAGTTTGAGGATTTGGCATCTTATTTAGAATGTGATGGAGGGGCAACAGCATTGGTTTTGAAGCCCAGGAAGCTGAGTTTAGCTTCAGATTTCCAAAGAAAGCACCTTTGGCTTCCTGAAGCTTTGGCTTCTGTGTCTGTGAAAAAGAGAGAACAAGACAGCTCAAGGGACTTTGGTTTTAAAGTCAATGAGAAGGGTTGGCTTGGTTTTTCTCTAGGCTTTTTAACTTTTTCTTTGTGTGATGTATGCATGTGCCCATGTTCCTGTGTGTGTGTGCATGTGTGTATGTGTCTGTGTGCATGTATACATGCATGTGGAGGTCACAGGAAGATGTTGGGTATCATCCTCAACCACCCACCACCTTATTCTTTTGTTATGAATGAGAGTATGTACGGTGTGTGTGTTCATTAGCATGTCTGAGCATATTTGTTTATGTTCTAGTGTAGGAAACACATGTACTATAGCACACATGTGGAGGTCAAAAGTCAGAGGACAACTTTCATTTTATTCTGAGACAAAATCTCTCTAGTTAGTTGTTTACTGATGCATACACCTGGCTAGCTGGCTCCCTGAATTTCTGATGGTTCTCCTGTCTCTACCGTTCCTGCAAGGATGCAGAGGAGGTGCTGATGCATGCTCGATGGTACCTAACTTTTACACAGGTTCTTGGGATGTAGATTCAAGTTGTCAGGCTTGTATCACAGGTGCTTTGCTCACTGAGCTATCTCCTCGGCCTCTCCACCTTATCTTGTGAAACAGAGTTGCTCACTGACTCTGGAGCTCACCGATGCTGTAAGATTAGCTGGCCGGCAAGCTCCAGGCGTCCACTTGTCTTCACCTTGGGTTATGGGTGTGTGCTGTTGCAGCTGGAGTTTTACATGGGGGCTCAAAATACAAACTCAGGTCCCTGTGCTTGCCTAGCAAGCATGGTTACAGACTTAACCATCTCCCTAGCCTTCCTTCAAGGCTTTTGAAAGAGCAAATAGCAGTACTGAGTTCTCAGAAATCTCAGACAACAGCTAGCAAACATATAGCTATTTTATAATAGTCAATATATGAAACCATTTATGAGCTTGTTAGGCCTGATAAATATCATCTCCTGAATTTCACTTTTCACGCAATTCTGATATTAATGATTTGGTTTTTGTTAGTAGTATCTTATTATGGTTTATATTACACTCCTAATAAAGAACAGCAACAAACAATGCTTTTAATTCATGGAGAGAAGGTGGGAGGGAAAATAAGAGACCAGAAGCCGTGTGTACAGTGCTTTGAAGACGAGTTCCAGCCTGCTTAGTTAGCAAGTGACACTTCCCGACCCTTGTGCCACTGCTCTTTTGTGTGACCTTGAGTGTGCCCATGACTTCCAGCATATTTGAAGGAGGAAATCCTTAATATTTATTGTTTATTCAGACACCAGCACATTTTGGGCAGCCTGAGTAGAAAAGATGAAGTGTTTTGTTCACTGACTTTATACCCACTCCTTTAGGGGGAGACAGGCTACTAAAAGTTATAGGCTGGTAAATATTTTCCACTTGCTTTCAAGACTGCAGGAAGTGGATAGTTCTTCACTTGGCTAATATGTCCCTTGTACCAAAACTCTACCTGCCATTTCAGTCAAGGTGGAGGTGTCTATGACAAAATGTTAGTGCTTATTTCCTGAAGCTTATCATTAATGGGAAAACAGGCTTGATTTTAGTCATGAAAAATATAATCTTAACCTTCCCTTGAACTTCTTAAATTCATTTAAAGCTTATTTCCACTTACTTCTAAAATAGATTTGAAGGAGCTAAGATCCTGAGAAATTGGAGCTGCAATTGGAATTCATCATTATTTGCTGTGTTGGAGGTGGTTTAGTTAGTGGAGGCTTAATGGGCGAAATAAAGCTCACTATTTGGTAAGTATTTAAGTTCTTTTTTTTCCAATTTTTTATTTCATTTTTTAACAATAAGTAATAAGTTATGAGTACAAGCATCCTTCATGTAAAACCAATTTGCAAGCAGTTGTGCCCAAACCCATATAGCCCAAGGGTCCCACCATCCACCTGGGGGGCTTATATGTACAATCAAGTTGATCAAATAGTGTCCAGTCTATATTGCAGTAGTTTCACCATTCAGCCCAATCACAGCCTTTACATTTTACCACGCCCCCTCTTCCGCAGATTGTTCCCTAGGCTTAGAAAAGGGGCACAGGTGGATGTGAAGCAAAACAGTCTACTTTCTCCGGAGATGTCGTTTTGGACTGTGGTCAATTCTGGCTGTTTCCTTTCATGGGTTGACAGTTTGTCCAGGAATTACCTTTCAATCCTACTAATGAAGCACAAGCAATTAGATATATAGGCATTTAAACAGTACTAATTATTATGGTAGGTTACGTTGGTATAGACACAGATGTTTGGTTGGTATGCTAATCCATGAATTACGTTTTTTCTGTAAAATATGACAGGGTCTTACTGTGGCTTATAACATCTCCTAACCACTAGAGGATGTAAGCTTGTGGCATCAGCCGTGAGTTATTCCTCCAAGGAGAGAACTACTAGCCAATTAGATTTGGAATATACAGACATATGGCTGCCACTGCTGCACAGTATTTCCAGGCAGGTGAGGTGTAGCTGATGCTGATGGAGGAGTCTTGCTTGACTCAAGGAGACCTATATTTGCTTTATTGGTTTAGTGGCAGCACTCTTCTTTTTTTTTTTTTTATTGATGCTTTGTGTATTTCATACATCATTTTCCAATTCAGTTCAGGCATATATCCCCTTCCCTTCCCCCCACCCCACCCCTACCCACCCCTCACCCATCATCACCAGAGTCATGCATTCTTCTGTCATACATTTCTGCATCTTTCTCTGCTTTTTTTTGTTTTGTTTTGTTTTCATTTTTTTTAACAATAAGTTGAATAATTTGTGAGTACAAGCTTCCTTCCATGTAACAAATTTGCAAGCAGTTGAACCCAAACCCACATAGCCTCTTGGTCCCTCCATCCACCAGGGGGGGCTTGTATGTTCAATCAAGTTTTTTTTTTTTTTTTTTTCCAGTCTATATTGTTGTTAGTTTCACCATTAACCCAATCGAAGCCCTTACATACTACCAAACAAGAACGCCCCCCTTCTTCCGCAGCTTGTTCAAGGCTTAGAAAAGGGGCACAGGTGGATTGAGAAAGGCCAAACAGGTCTACTTTCTCTGGAGCTAGACTCGTCGTTTGGTCTCCCAAGTCAAATCTGCTGTTTTCTTTCATGGGCTGCCAGGCTGTCCAGGCATAACCCTTTGATCATACTAATGAAGCACAGCAAATTCGAGTATAGGTTACATTAAAACAATAAATAGTGACATCACGTCCTTTCGATCTAACTAATGAAGCACAAAGCAATTAGATATATAGTAGTTTAAGCGTACTGACTATTGTTTATGGGTAGGTTTAGCTTTGAATATAGACCATCCAGTGCGAGAATGTGTTTCTGTGATTCACGATCAGATGTTTGATGGTATGTTAATTCATGAATTACAATTTTCTTCTGTTAGATATGGCAGGGTCTTCCTCGTGTGGTTTAATAACATCTCCTTACCTACCATTAGAGGATGTAAGCTTGTTTGGCATCAGCCATGGGTTGATTACTCCAAGGAAGGTACTAATAGCCATTAAGATTGGGATATACAGGCATATGGCTGCCACCTCTGCACAGTAATACTCTCCAGGCAGACTGAGGTGTAGCTGGTGCTTAGACAGAAGGAGCTTGCTTGACTCAAGGAGACTAATACTTTGCTTCTGTTGGTTTAGTGGACCTTTGGTAACACTCTCGGCATTCCAGAGACCATTGTATACTTGCAAGTGCGGTCTCCAATACATTTTTCCATGTTTATATCAGGTCTTCAACAAGTCAGGGCCTTAAATTGACCCATCATCCTTACTTCTTGACAGATTCCTTATCTAGGCCGTGTGTGAGGAGCAGGGCCTTATAGCTTTTTCCGTGGGGCTTTGGACATCCCCTGCGCAAAAATCTCTTTGGTAGAAAGAAGTGCCAATGCCTAAATTTGGTTGAAAAATGAACCCATAGCCATAGAATCAGAAGCTCATCGGGCCTTGTAGATTCTAGAGAATTATATTGGTTGTCCTTATTTAGTGTGAGTAGCTTAAGACCACTTGTGCAGTTCCCGTATCTATTGGCTTTCTCGAAATAGAAGAAATACCATGTCCTTTTTGATCCAGACGTTTATATGATTCCATGAGTATCTTAGAAAGGGGGGTGGTTTACTGTGGATAAATATAATAGAGATATATATTCCCGTCTATAAGCCCTAATTCTCACAGCTGGCTCCAATCTAGCAAGACTAAGCTCGAGAGAATCCGACAACTGAGTACATTATATTGCCAATTCCTATTTCTCCTATTAATCTACTTTATCTTTCTGTAAAATGGTGGGGCGGTTACCACGATTAAGGTCATCTTTGTATTTTGTAAACCTCATAGAGAAACACGACTGAGACCAGGTGTGAGTAGGTCGTTTCATAGTGTATGTAATGTAATATGTATGTCAGTTTATAGATTAGCTGTGTGTGTGTACGTTACTTTGAAGTTAAAGGATCGCCCATCCTAGAGGTGGGAAAACTGAATGATATCAATGAACAAGCAAAATCTGAGGAAAGCAAATATGATTCCTCCTCTTCCCTCATATCATCACATGACCCGATGGCATAATGAGCGGATGTACCATCAGTTCCTTCTGGCTTATGTTATCGTGTAATGTATCATGCTACACATTATGTTATCTACTGGTACTACCTTATACTATGTTTTATAGCTGTGCTATTGTTCATATGTAATACACTGCATAAGTCTGCATTTTCTTTCTTACCTATGATCTTCTCCTCGATTCTCTCTTTTTAGAAATCTAAAATTCCGGAGGGAGACCTTGAATTACTTGATCCCTGTGAGGTGTCTGCTCCTATATCAGTTCTTTCTATGGTGATTTCTAAGATTGCGGTAAAGCTAAAATCTTTGCGAGTCTTGTGTAAACTTTCACAGAGGATGAACTGATTAGGCGAGTCTATCTCACGCACCATATGACTCTACTATTAAAAGATTGCATATATATGATAGAGAGTAGTTATAATATGTCTATATTTACGGACTAGTGTCATGGAGATTATGTTTAGTGGAAGAACGAACACATAGTAAACCAGCGCAAAGGTCTCTTGAAGAAATTAAGATGATACCCTCATGTGTTACCTGACGAGACACAGACAAAAGCTTTCCATGACCCAGCACTAAATTAGGAGTGGTGTGACATATAGGGCTAGCTGCGACTCCGTTATAATTTGTTCCCCCAGGGACGTGTCATCCAAGGGGACATGATTCGTGGTTGGTAAGTGCTTACCTCAGGGGGAGGTTTGACTATTTTAAGTTTTCTGGATGGAGAGTGGGCCATTAGAGTACTACGTCGCGCAATTTGGCGTTGTAGGCTGGCATTATATTTTTAAAACCCATGTGTAATGGTGCAATTAAAATAAACACAATTTTAATAGGACAAATTTAAGGATAATAAGAGAATCTTATATTGGATGGAGCAAGCACAATAAAATTACGGTATACAGGGTGGCGCATTGGCGCCCATTGGGTGACTGCCACCGTACCCGGATCCACCATACACCAGGGGACAAGTATGTATGAGGAGAAAGTGCTCTATTTACCTCATTTTACAGAACAATGCAAGCGAAGCTATTGGGATTAATCCTTATTGTTGAGCTTCGTCCGATTCATGCAAAAGGAGATACCTCAAGAAGCGTCTGGCCGTTAGTACCGTACATGAAAGCACTATAGGAATTCATCCCGTGTCCCTATGCCACTAATTTGAGCAGTATACAATCGACGCCGCCATTGCTAAGGAGAGAGATTAGATGCTTTCAGTGTCCATTTATATATTGGTGTGAGTTTTGGGTCTCTTTACGCGTAGAGGATAAAAGATCCCGTTGAGGATGAGGTCTACTGAGAAGGATAAATAACGACTATAGTTGTATTATGGAATTTAAAGACGGAAAATAATTTTTAAACCCTCGAGAACATCGTCAGTTTCCATTGTACTTAGAAGTCTACATGCCCCACTAATAATGGTTAAGCCAACCTCCTAAGCCTCGAAGTTGCTGGGCACCATACCGTCGTTCATATGACATAGTGTATCACTCCTTATACTAGTTATTATTCTGCCCCCAGTATTAGCTAAGATCATTCTGTCGTTTGAGAGATTGATTTTATAGGCTACAGGAGAGTATAGAGCACACAGACTCTTATCAAGGCAAGGCTTGGGGTCCTAGTGAGAGAGTTTTACTAGATATTGTGACGATGGTGTTTGTTACGGGCACTTTCTCTTGCTTGAAGACTTAGACTAAAGGATGCGCCCGACCTCTTGGATCTGGATCAGAAAAGTTAAACTGATCGCTATTGTCAGGAGAATTATTCAATATAAGTAAAGAGAGGAGCCCATCCTGTTGGAGATATAGCACCAGCCATCATACATGTCAATATTTATATGGTCTCTATGTATGGACATATGATACAAGATAAAGGTACACTGCGAGAGGGTTGGTAAAAGCGCCCTAAGATTTAGTTCTGCCCGGGGACTGCACAACATGGTTCCAGATTTTGGAGGTCCTGATGGGTCGCAGAATTTGATAGAACGCACACAGGTTTGAGAGCATTTCTGAGCCTCCAGTTTTATTTGCAGCATAGATCACACTAGTGCTATTGGTATATGTGACTGGATAGGTATCTTTTAAAACCCATTATTGTCATATCACATGCTCGACTTAGAGCATATTGTGTGAACCATGGTCCACCACCGCTCATTCAAACTATCAGTACACGGTCAGCTCATACATTATTTGCCATATTTGCCGGGCACCTTCTTACAAATCGACTCGACCCTATAGTTTTTTTCCTCATTCTAAAGGACCTTCCGTCTGAAACTTGTTGTCTCATTCCGACTATAGATAGCCCAGTCATAATATTTTCGAACATTGCCTCTCTGATGTGAAGTTTGTTTAATGTTAACTATTATTCGCATCGGGATTTGATTCAGTTATCCTACATACTAAGCCTACACACTCCTGTGGCGGTCTAATATGCCTATTAATAGGGGCCACAAGATGCCAATCCGGATAAATTATTAACCAAAGAATATAATATATCTTGGCAATATAAATGAACGAGGTACAATATCCCAATAGGAGTAAAGGTTCCTTTTTATCTTCCTGCTAGCCACTCAAGTGTTAATAGTTTCTTCCATAGAAAGAGATATATATAAGAGTTACCTGTGTGCGGAGGTATACATATTCACAGGAAACTCTGGTTTGAGACAGTTCTCAGTCGCCCTCTGGTGTCATCGAGCCTTATATAGTAGGATGGCTTTCCACATTGGTAAACTCTTCTATGGAACACGTGTCAAAATGAACCCGTGCCTAGGCCTCTTTTTAGGTGATGCCCGCGTTCAGAACCCATACACGAGGGAAGATACATTATATGTATATCACATCCAGCTCTTACTTTGCATCACTAAAGGAGATCCCTCGCGATGCAACTCTGAGGTGGGCCATGCCGCGCTCCACCTATATCAGTTCATCAATAAATTCCAGATGCGAATTTAATTAAATAATATCTCTTCTCATTACACCTATAATTCTATCTTCTATGTTATGCACTGTGATCATGGTCACCTTTCCTATATATACGTTCGCAGCTTACCTGCGTATCCGGACGGGTCTGCACATAGTCCCACCTAGCTCCACGGTCACATAGAGAGAGAACACTCAGACTCTTTCCCCTGGAACTGGGAATTCCCCACAAGTGGATCATCTATACTTCTATGCCACACCTTAATGTTAGTGTGGAGAAACAGGGAACTATCACAGATCACGCTGCACCAAACCTAGTGGCCATGCCCATACCTTTGATCTCTCGCCAGAAATACCCATGCTGTGCATCTTTGCGCATCTTATTTCTTTCAGCACAGCAAAATACCCAGTCTATCTAGAACCAGAATGTTATCTCAATGTGCGCCCATAACTTAGAAAACCTAACACTGGTTATTTGACAGAACAGGCCCCACAGAAATCAGAAAAAGTCAGATTTGCACACTGTCCTCTCTAATCAATGTAGTATGTGAGACAAAAAGATGAGTCAAGCCTCCAGGCATGGAAGCAGTGATGAATGTCTAGTGCCAAGGGTGCATTTTTCAATTTACACCCTCACCACGCCAATGCAACTACCCGTCTACACCACAACTAGCCAAACCTCTTGTTGCCATAAAACCGGTTTGATGAGCTAGCCATTTTATTTATTTCTAAAATATGAATAATGACAGATGCAAAGATGAATACCGCGACTATTCTTTCCACTGCTGGTGGGAATATGACTTGGAATGTCTTGAATGTTTGGGGTGGTAGGCATAAAGTTTAAAATTTCTCAATGTGCAGTTATGCACTACCGTGTGGATCTCTTAAAGCCAAGGTTTTCTGAACGAGTGTAACAAGAAGTTAAGACTTCACCATCTCCCAAATGTGCCAATAGGTTTTGCCTTCGTGTTGTCACCAAACAAAGCAACGTATAGCAGTGAAGAACTTACTTCATACACATAGCCTCCTATAAGCCGGAAGTGTCCTCTATAAAGTATAAGTAGGTAGCATAGGGCTTTTTAGTGAACTGCGTTAAATGCTTGATGTTGATGACGAGAAAAACATGAAGGAGGGCTGAGTGCTCAACTAGAATCTGGAATCCCTTGTAAGCCAAGGGTCAGTGGAATAGAGTCCTGTTTTGTAGGAAGGTAAGTCCCTTGCGATATACCAAGTATAATATCTGATGAGGGTCCTTGCAGTCTTCGGAATTATCAAGAGAATACTGAAGGAGGGACTGCTAGGCATGCAATAGTTGTCTGACTATCACGGCACAGTTTATAATAACCCACGAGAGGAGCTTAGGCAAGAAGTGCTTCTTGCAAATGTATAAGGAAGCATGACAGCAGAGAATGTACTTGTCGTGAACTGCTAAACTGCTTCTCTTTGATAGAGATTTCTATGTGGTCGAGGCTCTCTAGTTATGTGCTGATAAAAAACCGGGTGTCGCGTGGGGCCCGAGACCGAACGAGAGTAGGAGCCTTCAGTCAGATTTTGTAATTTCATTTTCCTTCGCAGATGTAGTATAGGGAAAATAAACTATTGATCTATATACTTTTGATCCTAAGAGATTAAGGTCACCTAACTTTTTGTAGTCCGGTATATGGGTGTATTTAATCTCTTTACATATATTGCCTAAGAGTAGGAACCATAACTTTATGGTCAACTGATTAGTCATGATCGTGGTTATTCGGTATACGTGCTTTTTCCTATACCGCGAAGATAACAGAGCGTTGAGAGGTTAGAAATACATGACGACTATAATATAAAACCATGATTTTGTAGAACCGAACCTTGTAGAAATTTATTTTACTGGGATTATGTTTGAGAGCTTACCCCAACAATGAGCTCCACACAACTCTCTTATATGGTATTGGAATTTTCCAACTATATGCCCCATCGAAAAAGATACACTGAGGAGGATTCTGGGAATTTATGGACGTAGTTTCACGAATTTCAAGATTAGGAGATAGTCCAACCTGTGACTTATGAATGCAGGTTTGAGGACCTTCTGATGAAGTGCCACTAGAAGAGGTGTCTTGTCTGCTTTGGCGGAAAAATTAATCCATTTTGAAGGTAAGTCATTTGTACTCGTTTCATATAACAAGATTCGATGATTTATCTTATTGTCGCCTGTTTATCTGGGATAATTGTGGTGGGCGAATACTATGTTAATCCCTTTCCATAAAAATTACAAGGGTATAAACTACTAAATTGAATAGTAACTCGTTTTTTAAAATAACTCTCTTATTCATATATTATAACAAAAGATTCCATTATTTAATATTCCTATTAAATTGTATACATTCTTATTCAGACAAATCAACTTCTATAAATAATTATATTAAGATTACCTGAATATTCACTACATAGGACAGAATACATTCAATTTTACAATAAGAAGTAATAATTGAAACTCAATTAACATTTTTTTCCACAGGTAAACCATAAACTATAGTATACCCAATTTTACCAGCTTGGCAGAGTTGCATAGGAGAAGTGTGAATCTGATTTATGTCAAAGAGTGGAACGTTAGCACAACCCTGTTCCATTTCCCATAACAATGAACTAGTACCTTCCTTCTAACTGTTGGTAGACTGATGTATTCAATAACTTTTAAACATTATATTATACATATTTTATTTCTGACTTCATTGCCACCATAAGTATTTTAGCCCCATACAGATTCTCAGCAATTTGTCAGGACTAGACGTTAGCGACATTTTATGCGCAAAACCTATGAGAGTCATAGGTTGTAACGTCTGAAGTATGATAACTATGTAACACTCTAAATCTAAATGAACTTTGTTCTCAAATAACGAAATATTGTTATACCATAAAAATTTTATAAATATTACCTCACTTGTACAATCTCCATAGACACCGTAATTTATCTGTATAGTCAACAAAAGTATTATGTTCAAACACGCTGGATCAACATAGGCCTTCTTCTCTAGAACCCACCACTAAAGACTAAACCTCCGAATCTGCCTTATAAAAATCTACACATCCCAAGTGAACGTAGGGAGATGCTTGAGAAAGCTTGAGTCTTGTATGCCTAGAAGAAGCCGGTCTGTGGAACATTCCAAACTGGGACGTACGAAAAAGCAGACGACCCATACCTCTAAGTAACGTGAATATATAGAGAAAGCTGTCAAGGTGCGTCCCCCACTACGGAGGCTCAGAGCCGCCCCTACCACGTCTATGCTAACCTTCCTCCTTATACCATTCTATCGACTTAAACTTTGGAAAAGTGTCTCACCGTTAGTGCAAAAGAAATCGACAACTGGGATTTAAAGGTCATATGCTTAATGTTCTATGCCGCTCGTTAGTTCCCTTGACTATAAGTTGGATAAACTAACCATCCAACCCACAGCTGGGGAAAACTCCTGACAGAACCATATCGAGTGGAAGTGAGAATCACAGAAGGACTCTCTTTTTAGCGCTTGTAAGATGTTATGTGGTCTCGAGTTATCATTTCCCCCTCCACTAAGTAAGAGTATGTTTCTCCCGAGAGCCCCTGATATGCTGTCGTAGTATCTAAGGGAAGGAATTCGCCTGACCTGGGGATTTCTTGGCACTTTCTAAATCATATTTCACCTATTGTAGTTGGAGAAAAGATGTACCCAAGCTTGGCGGCAACGTGGAGTGCAAGATGGTTTCCTTAGCTGCCAATGTGGTGCTGGAAAATCAACCCAGGCTGTCCCTCTGCAAGAGCAAGTTTGGCACTCCTAAAACTTCTGAGCCAATCTCTCCAGATCCAGGATTAGTTAGGGATTCTAATCTGCCTAGTTCTGACCACTTCTTTGCCTGACTTTAACATAGAACGCGTTTTAGCTGTGATAACACTCAGGTTTACATTGGGGTGGAAGACATAGTTTCGCGGGTGATTTTTTGACAATTTATTATAACGTTCACGGATCTCGCGTTTCACAACTGTGATTATCATACATGTCCTTGTAAAGGTACCAGATCAACCCTCACCCAAAGAAGTGAGGTGATGGGTATAGACTGGGGACTGCTAACGATGTCACAACAAATGATGGCGCCATGACTCTTTCCAAAGCAACACAAACTGAGATCAACAGGAGTTCAACTCTTCAAATGTAGATTATTAACTTACCTTTCACCACGGTTTTTGAATTTCTCAAGGCCCATTTGGAATAAATGTAGACACTCTTTATTTTCCTCTTAGGTTCCGGGAGTCTCCTACGGAAACGAAGTATGGTGGGCGCCAGATTGTGAAAATCTTAGAGCCATCCCCCAGTAGGTGAAAGGCCGTTCTCTCCGGGAGCATCCTTCGATAGTGGGTTCAGGGTCCATCGTTTTGCAAACGCACCGCTACATTACCTTCCATAAGACGCTTGCGTATCGGATGACTCCCGTTTGACGTCATCGGGAACGCCAACTCATCGTAGCTCACAAGCGTGAGAGAAATGTAAGTCTTTTAGCGGAAAGGGTATCTGACAACTTGCATCGTATCCTGGTAAGGCGATGAAGCGGGAGGACTGAAGGAGCATTTCTACAGCAATGCTGAAGGGACTCTTCACTGGCATGATTCTCCCTCGGAGCATGCGCCCTCAGTGGGTGCCTGCAAATTTGACGCAGGCTTGGTCTAAAATAGCTCTTTGTAATGGACTCAGGCAACAAAGATGTCCAGTTGAGACGGGCCCTCAGGGCGGCAGCCCTATCCACATCGAGTGAAGTGTGATTGTTTACAATCATCGCCTGCACGAAGTCATAGTTGCCTTTGAAGTAGTCTACCCAGTACTTGACCATGACATGCCGAGGCAGGATTGGGGTGTTCATGTTTTGCTGGTAAGAGGGTGTGTTGAAATCCAAAGCTTGGAGAACTGGGTAAATTAAAGCTTGCAGTTTGAGCTTACTTCTTAGGCTGTCAACATAAGTAAACTAGAAAAGAGGAAACATACTTCATTTTTTATGGATCCTTTTACAGAAGGTAGTTTATAAAGTAGCTTCTCGCATTACTTTGCATTAGTCAAAAGCATAAATGTTTAATTCCTACCAACACCTACTACTGTTGTCAGGNTCCCTCTCCATGAGAAATATTTATATCTGGGTTGTTGGTACTAGCATCCACATATGAGGGACACCATTTGTCGTTTGTTTTTCTGGGACTGTGTTACTTCACTTAACATAATGTCTTCCAGCTCCATCCATTTACCTGCAAAGTTCATGATGTTGTCCCTCTTTACTGCTGCATAGAACTCCATTGTATACATGTACCACATTTTCTCTATCCACTCGTCAGTTGAGGGGCACCTGGGCTGGTTCCAGCTTTTTGCTATTGTGAACAGAGCTGCAATAAACATAGCTGTGCATGTATCTTTGCAGTAAGATGTGTCTTGTGGGTATATACCCAGGAGTGGTATGACTGGGTCAAATGGGAGGCTCATTTTGAGTCTTCTAAGGGTTCTCCACACTGATTTCCATACTGGCTGCACAAGTTTACATTCCCACCAGCAATGGATGCGCGTTCCCCTTTCCCCACACCCTCTCCAGCACTTGGCATCATTTGTTTTCTTGATCCTAGCCAGTATTTAAGTTCTTTTATTGCTTCATTTTCACATTTTTAATTAATTATTTATTTATTTGTATGAATATACTGTCTGCATGTAGGTTTGTGCACCTGTGTCGTGCAATGCCTTGGAGGTCAGAAGATGGTGTCGGATTCCCCTGGAACTGAAGTTCTGGAATTGGAGTTACAGACAGTTCTCAGCCGCCATGTAGGTGCTGGGGATCGAACCAAGGTCCTCTGCAAGAGCAGTTGGCACTCTTAACTGCTAGGCCATCTCTCCAGCCCTTTCACATTTTTTAAAATCAGAATTGATGGTTCAGAAAACAAATTCAAGTACTTCTAAACCATCTTCAATTTAGGAAAAACAATTTTTAAACATTAGCATGGAATTTCTGTATAATGTAGTTTGTACTATATCAATATGGCCTGATTAGGTGTTCTTATTTCCTTCTGTTGCTGTGATAAGACATTCTGACCAAAAGCAACTTAGGAGAGGAGAGAACTTATTCTACTTCCAGGTGGCACCTTGTTAAGATGAAGAAAGTACTAATAATCTGAGCTTATAGAATGGACTGTCAGAAAACTTGAAGACAGCAGTGGAGAACTCCCTCAATATTCTGCTGCTAGTATCCCAAGTTGAAAATGTATTCAGAAGGCTGAACCTTGAATGAGACAAAGTATTAGGGATGTTTTAACTCATTTATTTCACTTACATTTTATTTTGTATATACTCATAAAATATAGTAAACGTGTATACATTTCCTTAGCAGATAATTTACTTTCTCAAAAGCACATTAAATAATAAATTATGGTGTTATATTTTAAAGAAAAATATGGTACTCATATATTATTTCAATGTTTATAATCCAAATAGTTGGGGTCATAATGATGGGAAATTAGCTCCATAATGCCAAAGTGTCAGCAACATTTAAGACAAAGTCAGGAGCCCCTGTGTTATCTCTTCAGAAAGCTGGTACTCTTGAAAATCTCCTATGTTTCAGGAGCTGCCACTTAGATTATGGGAAAAAGTGAAAACGTGAACTATACAGATGTTTCCAATTTGGAAGCTGAGGCAGTCTATGTGCCTGCATCCTATCCTGGTTCTTAAGGATCATGGGAATCTATTTTCTGAAACCCCTCCATGCTGAATGTACATAGCAGTAAATTTTTATAAACGTATTTTATGCTACCTCCTGTTCCTTCCCCCGAAAGCTCCACATAATTTTTTGCCTCCTCAGGGAATTTTGGGTAAAATGTTATAAAGCCTGGTCTTAGTTTTAAAGCTTGTAAAAATGAAGGGAATGGCATGCTAAATGCTGATGTGATGGACAGATGAAAATGTCTTATTTCTCCAGGGAATACAGAGATCCTGTAAGTTAAGAAAAGCCAGAGACAAACTACATGGAGCTTTAAGGCGGAACTAATGATGCTTTGATTGTAGATGAGGAGTTCAGTATTCGCACTTCATGGAGATTTCAACAATGCTAGGATATGTGCTAACATGTTAATAACATCTATTCTAAGGTGAAAAATTTTCATAAAGTGTATTTCAGGGGTTGAAGAGATGGATCAGTTCTTAAGAGCACTTGCTGTAAAATGGTAAGGACCAGAATTTGTTTCCCAAAATCTGTGTAGCAAACTGGATGTGTAGCAAATGCTTGTGATGCTTTGAGGAATCCAGCACCCTCTTCTGACTTATGTGAGGACAACTCCCTCCCCAAACTTGCACATACACCCCCCATAAATAAATAAATAAATAATAAATAATAAAATAAATCTTAAAATTTTAAATTCTCTTATAATCAACACTATCGCATTGAAACAGCCTATCTTAAAGCCAATATCAACTTTATTTTTTTCAGTAGAACTTTGCATATCATAGTTTTGGGGTGATAAAATAGATGGGATAGTCCCTGAGAACCACTACAATGTGACCTGCCTTCTTGTCAGGGCAATCTGTTGCAATTGTACTAAAATAAACCTCATACTCAATGGAAAGGGCTCTAAAATACATCCCAGACCACAGGGGCTAGAGAGAAACATGAGAGTAGAGAACAACTCCACATAGCACAACTCCACAATAAGAAAGTATTCTAAGATGAAACTTTCTTCTTTTTCTGTGCACACATTCACTCAAAAATATTCAGGCATCCATGATATTCCAGGTACACTCCTGAATGGTGGAGATTGGCAGTGAACAAAACAAAATATTTTCTCATGGAACCTATACTTGGTCACAGGAAGAGGCAAAAACTATAATTATATATAAATCAAATAGTGATTAGAAGGAGGTAGTAGTAGTTACTTTTCTGATGCTGTGATAAAACTCTGTGACCAAGGCAACTTTCAGAAAGAAGAGTTTATTTGGTTTATAGTTCAGAGGGATTAGAGTCTATAATGGGTGGGGAGACATGGTGGCTTAGGTGGCCAGAGCATCACATCTTCAAGCAGGGACCAGAAGCAGAGAGAGACTGGAGATCTGACAAGGCTTAAGAATTCTTGAAAAGACCAAAAAAAAAAAAAAAAAAAAAAAA
>VZQC01006772.1:3735448-3811953 GCA_009823505.1 Rhizomys pruinosus
AAAAAAAAAAAAAAAAAAAAAAAAGAATTCTCACAGCCTGCCTCCAGTGACTAGCTTCCTCCAACAAGGCCACCTCCAGCTTCCTCCAACAAGGCCACACCTTCTAAAACATAGTTCTAAAGAGGGTCATTAGGGCATCCATTATTAAGAGGTGAGGCGGGAGCACGGATCTGAGGGAATGAGAAATTGGGCAAACTCAGTTGGGAATGTCTGTCTATCTCCTGGCACAGGTAAGAGCCAGAAGAACAGTCCCAAGGTCAGGGCATGCTTGGAGTATTGGAAAGACTGAGACAAAATGGCTCTGGCACAGGAAGAAAGGCAGCCTGGTGAGTGATGGGGTCAAGAGGAAAGGGGATGAGATCATGTGGAACCAAGCAAGCCTCTCACTGTGAGCCTCCCCGACAGGTGCTGTGCCGTAGGCAGCTTCTTAGATATCAGATATTCCAGGGTCACTTTGGACTTTACACATATAGTTTCTGAATTTCTCAAATCTTCTTTCTATAGATCATAATGAGGCTCTTATAAACTGGGGTTTCAATTTTAAGGTCTACTTCCTCAGAGAAACTTCTTATCACTCAGGTCTACTTCCATATTGCTTTTATTTTATCTTATGAAGTGAGATCTGTCTTCAGTAAGAACACCTCACACTGTGTGAATGAAACAAAATAATTACATAAAAATAAAAAACCTCAGTGACTTCTGTTTAAAGAAATCTGCTCTACCTCTGAAGTGTGCACTTGCATACGCTCTCACTAAGTGGAATCTCTGAGCTGAGCAGATGTTCCTTCTAGTCTGGAGTAACAGTGGCCAAGGGCCAGAACTTGAGCAAGCTTCGGAAAGAAAGCAGGTCCGAGTCAGAGACAACTCTCAGTGGAAACCGTACATTTTTAAAATTGAAAATTATTTTAGGGGCTGGAGAGATGGCCTAGTGGTTAAGAGCACCGACTGCTCTTGCAGAGGACCTGGGTTCAATCCCCAGCACCCACATGGCAGCTGAGAACCGTCTGTAACTCCAATTCCAGGAGAACTCCAGTTCCAGGGGAATCTGACACCCTCTTCTGACCTCTGCGGCATTGCACGACACGGGTGCACAGACCTACATGCAGACAGTACATTCATATGCATAAATAAATAAAATAAAATAAAATAATTGAAAATTATTTTAGTAGCATTACTTTCTTTACGAAGCAACATAATTACATTGAAAGATTTTGTATAGATCCTAGAGTTTGGAAAGCGATTGATGAGTGACGGCAAGGAAAACACACTTTACCATCTCCACGTTTTTGCTTTGTTTTGGACATAGGTTCTCCCCATGTAGGCAAGACTGGCCTTTGAATTTGTAAACCTGATTTAGCCTCCCGAGTGCTGGACTTACAGGTCTCTGCCATAATACCTGTCCTACCACTGATCTTATTTAACACTGGCCTTGTAGTTAACATTTCTTCACTCATTTTTGTGATGCAGAACTCCCAATTCTTCCACCAGCCATTGTCCTCATAGTAGGCTTGAGGCGGGACATGTGGCCCCAAAACAGTACCTGGCGCTGTCGCTAGAGCTCCTCTGTTGGAGCCATCATGGACATCTCCTTGGAGGAGTTGCTAAGTGTGTGTGCTTGGTTATTTGTGGCTATGGTGCTTTTGAGATGAAAAAAGCTTTCCTAAGAAGTAGCAGGAGAGGCTGAGACCTGGCGACGTCACAGGAGTTCCTGCTTCTGCTGTGTAGCACTCCTGTTATTTCTAGTTATCCAAGCCACTACTTCAGTGGCATGAACTGTGGAGTTGTTCTCCACAATGGAAAGAATCTTAAGAACACAGGCACCACTTGGTTTCTGCCCTTTTCCCCAACAAATGACAATGATATCCATCAAAGTCTAGGCACTAGAGGGCTGAAAGAGTAGCTAGGCTCTTGGTTGGCAGACCTGGTATAGTTATGAGTTTGCTTTTCATATGCCTTATCTATTGTTGGGTGGGAATTCTGTATGCATCAGTTTCTCATCTAGTAAAGAGATCGGATTTCCTCCTCCAACTTAATGTATCCTTAGTTCCAGTTTAATTGTTATAAAGATCCCTAAAGGACCTTATAAGATTAAATTAGGCTTATATGCATGCAAAATTTCAAGCTCAATTAAGAAAGTCCCGGAAATCCAATTCTTTCATTTCTTTTTGCTTACTCAAAATGGTATTTTTCATGTTATGAGGTAAATTTGTTCTACTGCTAAAAACCATTTTATTATTAGGATTAAGATAAATCAAGAGGAAAAATGGGTTTCAAGAGATCGTTCTCTTTGCTTCTTACTTTGCTATTTATTTTCCAGCATCTCATTTCATTGATGCAGTGACTCAAGAGTGCTCAGAAACTGCTTAGTCTCCAAAGTGATAGGAGGAAAGCTTCCTGCCTGACCCCTCTAGCAAATAATCAATAGTGTCCAAAAGTAACTATGGAGCAACCCATTTCTGTGCATCTATTGAAAATTGAAAAAAGGATCCTGAAATATTTGGACATCCATGTTCACTCATTGTGATATTATCCAAAGTAGCCAAGAAGTGGGAGCAAATTATACCTCTACCCATGAACCAATGGATGAAAAAGTGTGGTATACACCCAATGGGGTATTAGTTAGCCTCAAAGGTGAGAAGAATCTTACCACATAGTTACGAGTGATGGAGCCAGGATCCAGAGTCCAGGCCACTTGATTCCATAGACAAAGCTAATGACTTCCCTGAACATGGCTGTACCTAGGTCCCATGGATCACCCTAGGCAGTCATAGCCATCATCAGGGCCGTGTGGCTTTGTCCGTAAGTTCAGAAAGCAAAGGCAGGTTGTTGGCATCCACTTTCAGCCCCCATGTACTCCAAAGCGAAGCAGATGTGTTTTGGCAGTTTGAGGCGGCCGAGCGGCTGGGTCCCTGATACCACCCTGATGAAGAGCCTTATTTTCCTATCTGATTTCTCTGCTCTTCACGAGCCTCTTATTTAGTGCTCAGCAATAAAGGAGCATAAACACAGCCCTGACTTTTTGGAAGTAAATATCAGCTAGAATAAGCATTTGGTCTCCCTCAAGGCTTTTAAATCTATGGAAATGTCAGGTGCAATGAGGTTCTGGGCAAAGGACAGCATAGCAGATCTGAGGATTTTATAAAAGTTCCCTCAGTGCTGACTGAGTCCAAGGTGCCAACCAAACCCTACCTTGGTTAGCATCTCCTGGGATCATTTTGTGGTTCTAAATTTATCTCCTTTGGTGGACATAAATGAGAATTAAACATAGCTGTCAGTTCAGGTCATTATCTAAACTGCAAATGCACGTCACTGCCCTGATCCTCTTTACCACACCTGGAGCTTCCCGTGGAACAGAAGACTGGCTGGGTGACCCTTTGTCAGAGACGGGAGAGGTAGCAGTGGGCCAACCACTTGAAACTCAATGGATTTCGCTTTCCTGAGGGATCCTGATAAAGGAATGTTTTAATGTAAGGATTGCCATGGGAAAAACACTTTGGCTTATTTTGATATTCACCATAAATATCTATCTTTCAGATGAGGCTACAGCATTGTCTGAGGCACCCATTGGCACTGGGGAGAGCATGCCCAACAGGCCTCAACATCTGTCCATCCTTAGCACCTTTGATTTGTTTTTTTTTTTTTTTTTTACCGGAGCTATCTATAGCAGGATTTCTTTATATTTCCCCATCAGAATCTTAAGACTCCCTACTTGACAATTTTATACCCTATTTGGATACTAGTAAAAGATGGCTTTTCCCATGTGTAAATATTTTACATGGGTCAAAAATTATACTAAGTTTTATGGTACATTGAAATGAAGCAGTTATACTTCTTTTTTTTTTTAATTTTATTTATTTCCGTATGTGTATGAATGTACTGTCTGCATGCAAGTCTGTGCACCCGTGTCGTGCAATGCCGCGGAGGTCAGAAGAGGGTGTCGGATTCCCCTGGAACTGGAGTTCTCCTGGAATTGGAGTTTCAGACGGCTCTCGGCCGCCATGTGGGTGCTGAGGATTGAACCCGGGTCCTCTGTAAGAGCGGTCGGCACTCTTAACCGCTACTCCATCTCTCCAGCCCAAAGCAGTTATACTTATTAAAATATTATTTTTCTAATCATTTAATGTTTCTGGCCTAGGGAGAAACTATTTCCAGAGCTAATAGCAGACTTGACACAGCTGTGACATAACAATAGCAATAGTCAATGGTTTAGTCCTTGGTACCAAGGACAGTAGTGGCATAAGAATTGCTGTAATTTAATGTGCTCATGTAAGTATCTTTCCTACTTCTTGTGTTAAAACCACAGTAAGATTTTACTCCGTGTGAATATTGATCAAGGCTCTAAAATAAAATTTCTATTGAGTGTTTTTTTCTTAGGTATTTTTGTCCTTCCAGAACTTGTGAAAACCCAGAGACACCTTCAAGGTACCATACATAAAAAAAATCTTTAACTTATTATTTCTCAGAAGTCAACTCTCCTTTAATAGGAACTTAAAAGGCCATATTGGGAACACATAAATCTCTAAGACAGCCTATTAATTAGAGGAGGTTTGGATAATTTATAGTAGTTTTGAGAAACAGTAGTTGAAAGAGAAAAAAAAATGCTCTGAAATTCATGCTCCTCTTATTTTGACCTCTGGAAAAATCAGAGTAAGATTTATTGTCTTGCCCTTGGGTGGTTGATGTATTCTGAAGATAGTTCAGGCCGGATTGAGGAACTCTGTGCAGTGGTTTTATGACTCCGATTATGTGGGTCTAAGGAAATGATATGATGTGCATGAAGTCACTACTATCAAGTATGTCAGCACCAAGGAGCACAGGTGGTTCAGCTTGTCAAGCCCCTGCCTTGTAGTGACTGCTACAGTGCATAGTTTCCTGAGGGTTGAGACAATTATCTCCATCTCGCTGAACTTTTGGTTGAGTCACTATTTGGAATTATTCTGCCTTCCCACTGTGAACCACAGTCTGGACTTAGGGAGACTCTCTTTGCCCAAGGGTGGAAGAGACCCTGCTGGCTCAGTTTGGACCCTGGCAGGGTTAACATATCCTTTTCTCCTGTGCTGCCCACTCGTGGCTTTTGTTGAAATGTGTAGTAAAAGCAGGCAGCAGTATCTCCAGAAGGCCATGGAGGGATACAAGTGCCATCTGGAAGCATGTGGAAGTTCAAGGAATTTTTTTTTTTTGATATTTTAGTCCCAGCTGGCCTGGAGCTCACTCTGGAGATCAGGCTGGCCTTGAACTCACAGAGATCCCCCTGCCTCTGCCTCCCAAGTACGGGGATTAAAGGCATGTGCCACCATGCCTGGCAAGATCTAGGAATTTTATTATTATTATTATTTTTACCCTCAAGAACCATATTGGGATGATCATAGTTTGAAGAGACGGACTTTGGTTTTGAGGAGAGTCAAAGTGATGATAGACATCTGTGCTGAGGAAGGAGCAGGAAAAGGGGTAGATAATCTGTCTTTAATGCCTCTTGGCTCCCTGTGAAGCCAGACTCTGAAGTAGTGTGCTTCATGCCCTCATTTTCAATAGGGTGCTATATTTGTATGTTCTCTGTTGCTGTAACAAAATATCAGAGGCTAGAAACTTCAGAATGAAAAGAATTCCCTTTAGCTCAGAGCTCTGGAGGATCAATCAAGGCATAACACTGGCATCGGCTTGGCTCTGTGGTGAGGATCTCACACAGATAGTATCATACCAGCACGAGTCTGTGTAACATGGAGAGGAGGGCCAGGAAATAACCTCTCCTGCTCTTAAAGGGCCAATCATTTCTGATCATCATCACAGTGAGGACCAAGTTCTCAACACGAGAACCCTCAGGAATATAGTGAAACCACATTTCAACCATGGAAGGAGACAATCAGGACAGATAAGATATCCAGATGCAGTATTGGACAATAGCAGGGGTGATGGTTGAATGTCCTGGAAGATCTTTGAAGGCAGAATAAGGAATTTTCTTCATCTATTCTACTGTTCCTGAAAGAACTTCAAACTTTGTATTCCCAGGTCATCAAGTTCCTAGGCTTCTAGCCAGCCCTGTTTACAAACATGGTTTCCTACTTTTGTATATTAAGTCAGTAGTCCATAGCAACACTGCTACTTGTAATAGCCCATCTTTGTTGCTCTGCTAAACAAATCAGGTTTGAATGTTTGCTTATGAAGGGTAAATACTGGAATCCAGTGTGTCAACTTCATGTGACTTGTTGATCGTAGACATAACTGTTTCTGAAACTGTCATCTTCTAATATAATGATGTTGTTACCTCAGTTTCTGAATACAGAAGAATCACTTCTGACTTATGTACAGCCCCTCAGAGGGTTTTCCATTTCCATCATCTTCGACATGCATGTATCTGAACCTTATAAGCATAAAAGTGGCCAAGTTTACTAGATGATAGTCATTATTATGGACTTTTAGGTATTATCTAGAAAAATGCTCATTGAGGGTTATGAGTTTTACTTGAAATTAAGTCCACGGGTTCAGGAAATGCAAGATCAAAACTCAGAGTCTGTGGATGGGCCAAGCATGACAGGAAGGATTCTGTTAGGGGTAGATGCTAATGTCTTTCATATGCAGAGAGATACATCAGCTGGGACTAAAAATCCAAACAGTTGCATGAACAGAAAATTTTGCCTCATGTCACTGGAGTCTGGTGGTTAAGCATCTAGAACGAGAATGTTCTATGAAGTGGTGACCTGGAAACCTTCCCTTTGATGCTCAGTGCTAGAATGTGTCTCTCATCTGCTTTTATGATCTAAGATGACTGCTACAGTTCTGGCTGTCACTTCTGTGTTCCTGGCTGCAGGAAAGGTACATGAGTTCACTATAAAGGAGTTCTAGCATGTTTCATACAGTATTTTCTCTATTTACCCAAGTTTGGTCCATTGGGAGGCTACAGAAGAAGCTGACAAATGCAGTGTTTTAATTGGGTTAAAACAAGAGATCTGAGTGTTAAAAATTGGTGATTTTACTCTAAGATAGCGTCTCACTCCAATAAGACTGGCTAAGATCAAGAAAACAAAAGACACCAAACACTGGAGAGGTTGTGGGGAAAGGGGAACACTCATCCACTGTTGGTGGGAATGTAAACTGTACAACCACTGTGGAAAGCAGCTTGGAGAACCCTTAAAAGACTCAAAATGAGCCTACCACCTGACTCAACCATACCACTCCTGGGTATATACCCATAAGACTCATCCTACTGCAAAGATACATGCATATCTATGTTTACTGCAGCCCTCTTCACAATAGCAAGAAGCTGGAAGCAGCCCAGGTGCCCCTCAACTGACGAGTGTATATAAAAAATGTGGAACATCTACACATTGGAGTTCTGTGCAGTGGTAAAGAAAGATGGCATCATAAACTTTGCAGGTAAATGGATGGAACTCAAAGCCATTATGCTAAGTGAAGTAACACAGTCCCAAAGAAACAAACAGGGAATGGTTTCCCTCATTTGTGGATGCTAGTACCAAATCCCCCAATTGGAAGACAAGCTGAGCAACATTATTGTTATATCTTTCTATCTGAAAGCAACTGTGATAAGGTGAATCTCTTAATGAGCCCTAGAGTTAACTTACCACATACTTTCAGAAATGGTAATTAATGTATATGGGTGAAAAGTATATATCCATATTTTAGAGTAATATAAAATTAAAGGGAAAAATGTTAACTCCTAAACATATATTGGAGTTAGCATACAGCTTATTACTGGAGGACAAAACTCTGGTACATGTATGATGTTTATATAGGAATATTTTGGAGCAATACATTGAGGAGGGAACCACACAACCCAGGGACTGGGTCAAAGAATGGACTGATATAGTTAAATTCTGCACAAAACAATGGACCTTTACAGAGAAAAACTTTAAAAAGACTGAGAGAAAGATGAAAGACATGCATGGCAGAATGCATGATCTGGGGGGGGGGGGAATGTGTCCAAATGGAACTGAGAAATGATGTCTGAAATAAAACATCAATAAAAGTATTATAAAAATAAAAAAAATTAAAAGAGGGTAAAAAAAAGAAATTAACTTGTATAAAAAAATGGTGCTTTCACCAGGCATGGTAGCACACGCCTTTAATCCCAGCACTTGGGAGGCAAAGGCAGGTGGATCTCTGTGAGTTCAAGGCCAGCCTGGTCTACAGAGTGAGTTCCAGGACAGCTGGGGTTACAGGGAGACCCTGTCTCAATAAGACCAAAACAAAATTGGTGCTTTCATTACTAAGAAAGGGAGAAGAATGAATACTGAAGCATCTACTAGTATGTATCCTGAAGGGAAGCTTTGGGAAGTGAGGAAGGAGGTGAGTGGGGTTTCCTTGGGAAGGAGGTACTAATTTTGTTGCTAAGAAGAGAGAGACGCCAAAGAAAATGGGAGCTAAGAAACGTTGCTGAGTTTCATATTGCTGAGAAATTTTATACTTCAGTACTATTTAGCCTGGGTGCTTTGGGAAACTCATCACAGCAGTAACCAAAGCATGAACCTTTCCATTCGTGAGCTTATGGCTTATTTGATTTTTCTGAAACCAACCAATGCAAAAACAAATGGCTAATGTAAGGTGTTTAAATTACCTACACCTAACTACAGCTGGAGGAGGGATGGATTGCTGGTGCGCCAGCTTGGAGAGAGTGGTCAGGACAGTTCTCTTGGAGGAAGTGACTTTCAGAGACTAGGAGGAACTGAGGGAGGGATCATGTGGGTGTCTGTTATGGATAGAGGACAGGTGCTGTGAGGGGCTGGATTGTAACAGGTCTAGAGGAGAGCTGTGAGCCAAAGGTATGGAAGAGATCAAGGAAACAGGCTAGAGTAATGTCTAGCACTAGAGCATGAAAGGCTATTTAAAAACACAGTAGAATTTAGTACAAGATTAAGGGATACCATTAGAGGATCAAGTACAGGAGTATGACATTTTATATCTTTTTTTTGTTTTGTTTTGATTTTTTTGAGACATGGGCATGCCTTGTGGTCAAGACTAGCTGGGAATTCACAAGTTGGCCAGGCTGACTTCACAGTCATGATCCTCTTGCCTCAGTCTTCTGAGTGCTGGGACAATAGGCGTGGACACTAGGTCCAGTGTGGTCTAGGTTTCAAAAGACTCTCTAAGTACTGCATGGAACATGGGCTATAGGTGAGCAGAAGGAAGCATAGAGACCAGAAGATGGCGGTGTGGTGACGCAGGTGAGTTCCTGAGGTCTGTGCCATAGAGAAGGGGGGGGGGGGGAAGAAAAGTGCATTTAGGAGGCATTTCCAAGGGATATAAAATAATGCTTCTTGATCAATATTATGTTGGATATAAAAGAGAAAAGTCAAGAATGATATGGGGGGGTGGCTAGAGATGGCTCAGCAGTTAAGAGCACTGGCTCTTAACTGAGGACCCAAGTTCAGTACCTAGCACCCACATGGTGGCTAACAGTTCTAGGTATCTGTCACCTTCTTCTATCCTCCATGACACAGCTGCATGACACAGGTGCACTTATATACATGCAGGTGATACATTCATACACATAAAATAAAAATAATAAATAAAATAATTTTAGAAAAGAATGAGACCAAGAATTTTTGCCTTTGTGAATGGAAGAGCACAGTTGTCATTTATTGAGATGAGGGGGCTGGGAGCTCATTTCAGGAGAGGAAGTGAGTTTAGCTGGACTCTCCTTAAGCCTGGGATTATCTAGTAGGTGACCAAGAAAAGATGATTGGTAGGCAGAGGGCTGTGCTAGTCTAAAAGTTAGAGGAGATAACAGCTCAGACAGCGAAGCCTATACTGACCAGTGTATAGACAGATAGTACTTATGGTCATAGAACACAGTGAGCTCATTGAGGAACACTGTGTTAATAGAGGGAAAGCGAACCCAGGGCCAAGTCTTGGCGCACACCAACATCTGTGTCTGAGAAGAGCAAAACACCCAAAAAAGGAAATGGAGATGGAATGGCCAAAGAGATAGGCACACCAAGAGAGGCCGTCTGCTGAAGCCCAGGGACTGATGGCTTTTTAAACTGAGAATTTCACACATGCGTAGCATGTGTTTGGGGCCTTTCCTTCAACTCCTTCCCTACCCTTCTACCTCTTCTTCTTCCCAACCCTTCATGTACTCTCTCTTTTTCTTCCTTAAATCCACTGAGTCTACTTAGTGCTGTCCAGACTGATTTGATTGTGAACAGTAGAGATTAAGAGGACTAGAAGAACTAGAAGAATGGGCTTTGGGATCTGATGATGGCAAGAGTTAGGATAAAAAGTGGACTGAAAGGGGTTTAAGAAAGAATGGAAAGTAAAAACTATAAAGAAATTAAATATGTACAACTATTTAAAGAGTTTTTTTTTTTTTTTAAATATGGGGCCATAGAGATGGCTCAGTGGTTAAGAGCACGGATTGTTTTTACAGAAGACCTGGGTTCGAATCCCAGTACCTACATGGTAGTTAACAACTGTCTAGAACTCCAGTTCCAGGGGAATCCGACGCCCTCTTCTGATGTCCACTTGCACTGCATGACATGGGTGCACTTATATAATGCAGCCATACCACTCATAGACATAAAATAAAAATAAATAAAAGAGTTTTTAAAAAAAAATAAGAATCAGAATAACTAGAACAGGAATGAAGGAGAAACGTAAAGACACAGTCCCTTACCTCCTTGTTGCTTTTAGATGTTTGTGTGGCCGTGAAAATATCCAAGAGTCAGAGAAAACAGTGATCATACTTAGGAGAAAGATAGTAATGACAGACAGGAAGTCCTTGGTGAAAAAGCAGTGTGGACTCCTAGGCAATTTAAGATGATGTCTAGATCAGAAGGGGTTGGCTGCTGGTTTAAGGGAAGGCAGGCAGAGCACGAGTGTGCCACTGCAGATGAATGGCTGCATTGGGTGGTGGAAGGATGGAGCTATTTTTCCAGTTAAGCATTAGGGCCACTAGATCATGATGAGAAATGGACAGGTAAACAGGAGCTCGGGTGGGTTTTATCAGAAGCAGAAACAACATCTTGGATATGGGGAAATTGGCTTGTGATTTGGAACATGCCAAAGAGGGAGCTCTTAAGGTTATCTGATGGCTATCAGAAGAGAGGATGCCACTAAGCCAAGTAATGGAACTAAACAAGGGAGGGAGAACAGGGCAGTTGTCTCCTCAGTGCCTACCAGAGTACTCAAGGCATAAAGCAGGGAGTGACTCTGACATCAGGAAACCATATCTAATAAACAGATTTGCCAAGATCCACAATTGGAAGCCATGTGTGCTCAGATCTCTACAAAAGAGTAAAAGATGGGTCCAGACACAAAGTGGGTATTTATGCTGAAAATACACATAATAATTTCTGCAACTGAACATTGCCTGAGTGCATTCAGGCAGGGAAACAAACAGAGCAAAATGTAATGGCTTATGCAGCTTACTTTGTCTGACAAACAATCATACCATTTTCTAGATGAATAAAAGATTTAACATATTACTCTAAGAGAAAATTATTCTGTGGGTTTGTTGACAATAAGCAACTTAATTGAAAATCTCTTTGAAAGCAATTTTACACAAGATTTAAACTCATTTTACTATGACCATTTCATATTCCGAATCTACACAGAGGCAGATGGTATTGTGTTAATTATTGTTCTGAGAAGACATTTATGGAGTATAAAAATAATGTAGCCTTAGTGACTTTCTGATGCTCAACTTACATAGGGAACAGAGAGATTCTAGAGGAGGAATGAATGGGCCCATGTCTTTTAGCCTTTAAATATAATTGATCTCAAATGCATTTAACATCTATTTTGGGATTAAATCATCAGTAAGCAAAGAATAAGCATGGAGACAGATGGCACTCTGATATTTATCCATGTGAAGTACAGTGGCCTTGACCTAGACATTGGGGCACATCTGCAAACAAAATAGACAAAAGACCCTTGTTCTCGTGGACCAGGCTCTGAAAACTCAAGATTTTGACTTGCTTCTTGTCCAGATGGACAACAGCTATTGGCTTTGGTGGGAGGGGAGAAAGAATCCACGAGAGGAAAGGTCTTAAATTACTTGATCACTCATCCCGTCTGCTGTTCCTCAGTGGCATTTAGCCTGTGATATATGTAATTGTTGGTGAATCGAGTCCTGACAGATTGAGATGTGTAGGCCAAACCCTGAATATAGACTACTGGGCCCATCTGCACAAATAAACAAGCAGATGGAAGTTAGCGGGGATGTATATTGGCGTGTAAAATAAGACCATCCTTGCCTTCAGAGTCCTTCAGAAATGTTGTGGATTGTCATGAGCACAGTTCCTTCCTTAGTGAGGGTATTTAGAAGTTGAACCAGATTAATCATAAAAGTTCCTTTGAAAATTTCTAAAATGAATTCTAACTTGAAATCCATGGCTCTGCCCTCTGAGAAAATGTCCACTGTATGTATGGCTCTGGGCTGTGAGTCTGGGCCTACTTGTCCCTGACAGTACTCCATGAAGGAAGGGTCTAGAAACTAGGCAGGGATGCTTATGCAGTGTGTTATCTGATATGATGTTAATAATTCTTCGTTCCTACGGTGCCAGGCTGAATGGATTGTTTCTGGAAGCCATCTTTACAGTGGGAGAAGTAGAAGCGAGCTGGTGTTTGAAGTAGATTTTTCTCTATGTTCTGTTCTGTTGTTGGGACCATTTTATGATGATTTGTATCTGAGGAGTTAAGAGTAACTTAAATGGCTGTGAAACACATGTGTTCTCCAAGTTTTTCTGTTGCCCTCGCTGACTTGATGTAGCTAGATAAGGTGTTTGCTGTGATGTGCAGTGGCGTTTGAGAGCTTGAAGCCTGAGGCAAGTTAGAAAAACAACTCCCAAGAGGGTGATCACCCTCTGAGACTTATTTATCCCATAGATGGGTGTGAAGGGGTCTTTCTGACATTCTCCTTCACCTCAGAATGGCTGCACTCACAAAAGTCACCTAGTTGAGACCACTCTCACCTACAATCCCGTGGAACTGTAAACCTGGGCAACTTACAGCCCTAACAACTGGAGTCCCTTCCTGACCAGAGAATAAGAATGATAAAGAAAAAGATTGTTTCCACTAACTTCTTCTCTCATGAATTTTTTTCCTTTTAAATGTTTCTTCTTTTATTTAGGAATCTTAGAACTAGTAATCTCAGTTTATCACAATTTGAAGTTTTAGTAATGTTTTGTGGGGCTGAAAAAGACTGTGTAATTCTCAGTGGTTCTCCTTACATAAGTTTGTGAGCAACTGTGTGAGAGCTTATTTTATTTATTTGACAACTTTCATTAATTATATACCATATATATAGTAATACGGGGGAAGATAATACATTCTAAACATTGGGACTGGAGAGATGGCTCAGCAGTTAAGAGCACTGACTGCTCTTGCAGTGGACCCAAGTTTGGTTCCCAGCACCCACAGGGTAGCTAACAACCATCCTTAACTCCAGTTCCAGGAAATCTGACCTCCATAGGCATTCCATGACCCAAGTGCAGATATATATATATATATATAATATATATACTTATATAGTATAATAGGATGTATGCAGGCAATACACTCATACACATAAAATAGAAATAATAAATAAAATATAAAACACATTCTAAACATTTTGGTAATTATAAAATGGGCATTTGTACATAGCTTATAATTATAATGGGTGTGGTGGTTTGAATGAGTGTACCCCATAGGCTTTAAGTATTCAGACATTTTGTCTCTAGTTGGTGGTACTGTTCTTGGAGGTCTTAGATGGTGTGGCTGTGCTAGAGGAAGTATGTCACTGGGGGCAGGCTTAGTGAGTTTAACTAGTCTTGTGGTCTCCAGTCTCTCTCTCTTGACTTCCTGTGCTCATTGCGAGATGTGACCCTCGGCTTGCTGCTCCAGCTCCAGCTGCCATGCCTCCCACCACAATGGACTCTAATTCCCTGGAACCGTCAATCATAAGCTCAAATAAACTCTTCCTTTTATAAGTTCCTTTGGTCATGGTGTTTTATCACAGCAACAGAAAAGTGACCAATACAATGGGGGAACAATTAACAAAAATGTATATAATATAGCCTTGAAGATTGAGTTAGTGGACACACTGGGCATGGGCAGTAGAACAGAAACACAGAGGCATATATGATTTAGGAAAGTGTGGATTGCCTTGGAATGATAGCACTTGGTAAAGCAGGAGAGATTAGCTCGGTGAGGTGAAGTTAGCTTCCAATAAGTATGTGTTGAATGCTTCCACTCATTGATGTTCCCTCCCTATTTATGAAGACCTTTAATATTATACTGATGACCTGGAAGATATTGCCCTTGATTTCATGTTGAAGTACAAACCCAGTGACCTCATCTGTCTACTAAACAGGAAATGACATAGTGGAGTTCTGGAACATAAATCAGAGAGACACAAAACCCAAGGCATCGAGGTGACTTGCAAATTTTTACAACAATCCAGACAATAATGAGGAGGGTTGGCATGATTCAGTGGCAGCAAGGACAGAAAGGTGGAGTTGGCTTGGCTCCCAAAAGCCCTGGTAGAGCCCATGCTACCACTCAGACGTTCTTACCAGTGCCATCCTTGGGGGTTTGTAGCGTTCACTGCCAGTGTCATGCAGGAACTACATCAGAACAAAAGCACACATGCGTTTGTCTTCTCACAGTGTCAGAACTTACTGAATAACAAGAAATTCATAAGCTTTATCATTTTTGTTGGCTGCAATTCACAAAGAAGTCTTTTAAAGAATCTTTTCATTGATTCAAGAATATCATTCTATGTGTTTTGATCATATTCAGACCCCCCACCCCCCGCACTGCTGCCTCACTACCTGCCCACCTCTGGCTTTGTGTTCTCTATTATATGTCTCATTTTGTAATTTTTTTATTTTTTATTTTTAAAAAATTTTTAAATTCTATCCATTTATTTATGTGTATGAATGTACTGTCTGCATGCAGGTTTGTGCACCCATGTCGTGCGATGCTGCAGAGGTCAGAAGAGGGTGTCGGATTCCCCCGGAACTGGAGTTCTCCCTGAACTGGAGCCACAGACTGTTCTCAGCCGCCATGTGGGTGCTGGGGATTGAACCTGGGTCCTCTGCAAGAGCAGTTGGTGCTCTCAACCGCTAGGCCATCTCTCCAGCCCTATATGTCTTTTTTAAAGGCCCACTGAGTCTGTGTTTCCCAAGTGCTCTTGGGTGTGGGCCTATCCCTTGGAGTCTGATAGACTTACCAGATGTCGCACCAGTGGGGAAAACTGACTCTTCCTCCCCGAGCATCCATCAAATGCATGTAGATCCCTGACTGGGACTGCCACTTCCTGTTCATCTCCCCACCCATGCTGGGCCTCTGTCTGGCTTCAGGAAACCCTGGTCTAACTTGCTAGCATGATTATTGGCAGTCACAATGTCTTTCATTCTGTGCTGCATAGCTTTAGTGCCAACTTGACACACCTGGGTTGAGGGAGCCTCAATTGGGGAGTTGCCTGCATTGGACTGGCCAGTGGCCAGGTCTGTGGAGTATTTTATTGATTGTTGAGTGATGTGAGAGGGCCCAGCCCAGTGTGGGTGGTGCCACCCTGGGCAGGTTGTTGTGTATTGTATAAGAAAGTGTGCTGATTCTGGGCCAGGAGAGCAAGCCAGCAAGCAGCGTGCCTCCATGGCCTGTGGCCCAGCTCCTGCCTCCAGGTTCCTGTCCTGAGTTCCTACCTTGGACTCCCTAAGTGATGAACTGTGACCTAAGAGATATAAGGTGAATAAATCCTTTCCTCCCCAAGTTGGAATTGGTCAGAGTGTTTTGTCACAGCAAATGAAAGCCAACCAGAACACATTCCATCTTATATACTAGTAATAACCTTTGGGTCACACATTGAACTTTACGCAATGATGTACATAGGTTATGCAATACAAAAGGTTACAGAGGTTGTAAAGGTCAGAGAGGGAGGGAGCACTGAAGACAGGAAAGCACTGACGAAGAAGCAAGGAAGGGTCTCTGCTGACCAGACCTGAAGTTGTGGAAACCACAGGTGCAGAGCCACCTGGGCCTCAGATCCCAGTCTAGATGTAGCGCTAGAGTGGCCTGTGTATGTGTATTTTGCCTTCGTGTATGTTTAAGGGCACTTCGTTGTAGTGTCCATGGAGGGCAGAAGAAGGCAACAGATCCCATGAAACTGAAGTTCCAAGAGGCTGTTAACTGCCATGTGTGTGTTGGGAATTGAACCCAGGTCCTCTGCAAGAGCACTCAGTGCCCTTAACCACTGAGCCATCTCTCCAGTCCTCTAGCACCCTTTCGGTTCACACACACACACACACACACACACACACACACACACACACACACAAATCTGTTTAATAAATTAAGGTAAATAGAAAACTCATCTATCTTCTATAATGTCTCAGAACCCATAGCTACAAATAAAGGACAGTTCTTAAAACATACACTGACTGTGGAGAATGGGATACATTTGCTCTGAGCTCCTCTACTCATAGAATGGAGAACAGTAGTTTTTCAGGCCATGCCTTGCCCTGAGTGACTCCATTTTATCAAACAACAGCTGGTTTCAGTTGGAGAGCAAATACTGAGGCAGAACAACTCTGCATCATGTTGGTGCATATAAACAATGACCATCCGCTCAGCCCAAACCATGAGACACAGACTGATAATTTACTCACGCAAATACCATCACCTATGAACTTACCAAATTAAGTAAGGAACATGAACACATGGGTTTATAAAGGTATACCAAGGGTCAGGGAGACAGCTCAGTGGATAAAAGCACTTGTTGAGCAAGCCTTAATAATGGTTTGAGTTTGTAACCCCTGGACCCATGGAAAATCTAGACAAGGTGCTATGTCTGTGTGGTGATCTGTGTCCCCCATAGGCTTTAAGTATTCAGACATTTGTCTCCAGTTGGTGGCACTGTTTTTGGAAGTCTTAGAAGGTGTGGCCATGCTAGAGGAAGTACGTTATTGGGGGCAGGCTTAGTGAGTTTAACAAGCCTCGTGGTCTCCAGTCGCTCTCTCTCTCTCTGCTTCCTGTGCTCTTTGCAGATGTGACCCTCAGCTTGCTGCTTCAGATCCAGCCGCCATGTCTCCTGCCACAATGGACTCTAATTCCCTGGAACCGTCAATCGTAAGCTCAAATAAACTCTTCCTTTTATAAGTTCCTTGGTCATGGTGTTTTATCACAGCAACAGAAAAGTGACTAATACAGTCTGTAATCCCAGCATTCCTAAAGCAAAATGGGAGGTCAAGACAGACAACCCCCCAGGGGTACCTGGCCCAGCGATCCTGGAGTATATTGTGCAGTGGCTGAAAAGAGAGACCCTGCCTCATCAAAAGTGGTCCTCTGACCACCACACACACACACACACACACACACACACGCATGCATGCATGCATGCACTTTCATATATAAATACGTATACATACATATCATACATACTTAAACACAGAGCAATTTTTTTTATTTTTAAAAGTATACCAGGAAAAACAGTCCCATGAACTGATCAGACATGCTACACTAATGAAGAATCTCCTGGACCATATTATTATATGGTCATCTAACACTACACATAACACTACAAACAGCTTCCTGGTACCCACTAGCTACTCAGGGGACCATGCAGTATGTGTATCCCTGGATCCAAATTCCCAGCTGTCCGTGGGGCTTCAACTCATACACATAAAAATAAATAAGCAAATAAATAAATAAAACCAACTCCAGAGCATTTAAATCTAATTATGCAAGAAAGCAATTGAGCTTCTAGAGGATAATACAGAATAACCTCACAATTTTGAAACAGAAGAATTGTTCTTAAACATGATAAAAACCCATAAATATGAAGGAAAAGCTTAATAAGTTAAACCACATCATTTTTGTTCTTCTCAAAACACTACCAAGAGTTTGAGAAGGTGAGTTACAATGTGGGAGATATTCTCAGTACACAACACTGACGGTGGGCTTTATATAGAATGTGCAAAGAATCTGTATATTCATAAGGAGGAGGGGCAGGCTGTTGAGCAGATCTGAAAAGCCCTTTCACAAAGGAAGTAGTCCAAATGGCCAATGACATTTGAAAAATTGTTCAACCTCATTAACATTAGGGAAACCCAAATGATCATGAGACAGCTCTGGAGATTAGGGGCAACAGGAAAGAATAACAAGGTGGGGGAGATGGTTCAGAGGGTAAAGCACCTGCTCTGTAGGCATGAGCACCTGAGTTCCATCTGCAAAACCAATGTGAAAATAAAAAAAATCTGGGTGCAGCAGTCACGCCTGCACTCGAAGCACTGGGAAGGAGAGGGAGAAGGCTCCTAGCTGAACTGGCTCCAGGTTCAGTGAGAGATCCTGCCTCAAAAATAAAGTGGAAGGTGTTGATGGAAGAAAATACCAGATAGCAACCTTTGGTCTCTACACACACATGACTATGTACCAGCACTCACATATGCACACACAAATATGTATACACACAGACACACACATAGACACAGACACAGGCACAGACAGACAGACAGACACACACACACACACACACACACACACACACACACACACACGAATGACAGGAGCCAGGATGAGCAGCGATGTGAACATGCTCAGACTTCTGATGGAAGCACATTAGGAAAACAACTAAACAATGCAAATGTTGTGGAACAGCAAATTACTATGTATCAAGAGATTTGTCTAAAGACGGTTGTCATGTCCTTTCCCTATAATATTCCCTCACTGAGGAAATCCCAAATTGCTCATGAATATTGAAACGAACATGCAAACTGCTGTATTCATTCAATGAATTTGTATCATTCATACTGCAGTGAAAATTAATCTACAAGTGCATGCAAGAGCAGATGAATTGGCCAGAAGTGCTGAACAAAAGAACCACGCACACGAATATTCTATGTGACTTAATTGAACTGCAAATATCAGGCGAGACAAATCTAAACATTTGGGGGTGAGGTTAGTAGTAACCATCGGAAAGAGGAAGGAGTGACATTGCACTTCCCGCTCTGCGCAAGGCTCAGAGGAGCATGCTCATGAGCCATACACCTACCATCTTGCATTTTATTCTGAATGGATGCTATAGCTTACTTTTGAAAAAATTAAAGGGCTTTTCAATTTCCTGGGTTTGGAAGATATTCTAAAAACTGTCAAAATGCAATTATTTTCCCTCTTTAATTTTTAAGTTTAATTAATGTGTTATTTGTTGACAATTTCATAGATGAAAATGTGTTAGATAATATCTACCCCCCATTTTCCTCTCTTACCCCCTCCCACTATTGCTGAACCATTTTTCCTTCCCATCACGTCCCTCTTCTAGTTTCTTGTCTTGTTTCCTGGCACGCTGCACTTAATTACAGCTACTTTTGTGTGCAGGGATTTAGGCTTGCTAAGCTCTACGCCACTGAAGAATATGTTCTCCACTTTCCATCTCCCCAGTAAACATAAAACTGCCGCTATCTCTGGAATGAGAGGTGGAGCCTCAAGAGTCCCGCCCCTATTCATGACGGGGTGCTGAGGCCTCCATCTTGGACAGGTCTTGTGGGAGAGACCACTGCTGCCTGTTCCTGAGCATAAGGCTGAGATGGTTACTGTTTAATTGCTACCTTGTCAGGATCTAGAATCCCAGGTGATTCTAGATCCTGACAAGGTAGCAATTAAACCTGGGGGCTCAGTGAGAAATTGTTTAGATTATGTTTGCCCCTGGCGTGCTGGTGAGGGATTTGCTCAGTTCGGTTGAGTTGGGAAGATCCACCTTGAACGTGGGCAGGATCATTTCATGGGCTGGGCCCTGGACTGACTGAGAACAGAGAGCAAGCTAAGCACTCTCTCAAGCTTTCAATCATTGCTCTCCACTATTGGCTGTGGATGTAAAGTGATGAGCTGCTTCCTGTTCTGCCGCCTTGACTTTTCACAGTGATGGACAGTAACCCGGCACTGTAGACCAAATAAACTCTTTCCTCCTTAAGTTGCTTTTGTTAGAGTATTTAATCAGAGAAGCCGGAAGGCAGCTAAGACAAATGACTGTCCCATGGATAAGGCAGTATTTGCCGCACTTCTCTCATTTCTAGGCTCTTCTGCTCCCCCTTCTAGATGTTTCCTGGTCCCAGAGGAGGTGATATGGGTCCCCATTTAGCCCCGCTAAGCACTCAACAGTCTCAGCACCTAGATCAGTTATAAGGCTCTGCAGTAACAGTTTTCCACCACAAAGGGAAGTTTCTGTGACTAAGGCTGAGTAGCTCTGTAACTTTCTGTTACACTTCGCCTTGGAGATGAAAGAGAAAGGTAAAAACTTGAATTTCCATTACCATTTGAGATTTTTTGATCCAATAATCATTCCAGACTTTTTTCTTTCAGATAAGCCTTTGTTCATTTTTTTTCAATAGCATCTTATAAATTACAAACAAAAGCTCATTTTCTTTAATTGCCCTAATATCTTCATTGCCAATCATTTCCGAAGCAGCCAACCATAGAACTCATGAAAATGCCTTTCTTATATTAAATATGTGCTTATCACTAAAGAGAGCCAGGAAAACTTATTTTATTGAAAACTAGAAGCTGTTATGATTTGTTTCTTTATGAAATTAGAAGCATCCTTTTTCTGCTGTAGAGCTAATTAGAAACTAAAAAGGAAGGTAAAAGATTAGCCGAACTTCCAAGTGGCATTTTCCCCTCATGAGAATGAATGCAAACCAAATAGAATCTTGAGCTACTTCTTTTAGTTGGACAATGCCTTAGTTCATTTTGTGTTGCTATAGAAAACTGCTTGAGGATGGGTATTTGCTTAATGCAAGAGGTTTAGTTTATAGTTTTAGAGGTGGAGAACTTCATAGAGCATGATGCCAAAATCTGCTTGACTTCTAGTCCCTATAGTGTCCCAACACTATGGGGAAATGAGAGGGAAACGGAGCAAAAATGATATATGTATATGAGAGGGTGGCAGAGGGGAGATCAGCCCACTTTATAGCAACCTATACTGGGAGTAACTGATCCAGTTCTAACGGACCTAACTTATTACCAAGAATAAGAATAACTTCAGTGAGTCTCTAAAGGTCTAACTCAGACTCAAAAAACACATGATCCATTCAAGACAGTGACACCTTCTCTTAGCAGTCCTATCCCTCCTCAATCCCATTACCTTAGATACCAAGCTTCCAGCATACACATCATTAGGACACCAGCCGTATCAACCACAGCAGTGGGTGACTCATGATGGCTTAGATCTTCAACTAAAACTGATCAGGAAGTTTCAAAAGATAAAAATATTTCTTCAGTTCTTTTTTTTTTTCTTCAGTTCAGGTTATACTTTCCATGGTAGTAGATAACTATGACTTCTTTCAGAGATTTTGATTTTTCTTTACTTTTTTTTATGTGTATGAATGTACTGTCTGCATGTAGGTCTGTGTACCCATGTCATGCAATGCCGCGGAGGTCAGAAGAGGGTGTCAGATTGCCCTGGAACTGGAGTTAAAGATGGTTCTCAGCTACCATGTGGGTGCTGGGGATCAAACCCGGGTCCTCTGCAAGAGCAGTCAGAGCTCTTAACCGCTAGGCCATCTCTTCAGTCCCCAGATTTTGATTTTTCTAAACCAAAATGACAGTGATGAGAAGAACATGTAAATACTGAGGCTGGAATGAAATATCAACATCACACTGAAGAATCTGGAGGCAAGTGAGAAGGGACCCACTTTTGCATTATGAACAGCTAGAAGACTGTTTCATTTATTTATTTATTTATTTATTTATTTATTTATTTATTATGTGTATGAATGTACTGTCTGCATGTACGTTTGTGCACCAGTGTTGTGCAATGCTGCGGAGGTCAGAAGAGGGTGTCAGATTCCCCTGGAACTGGAGCTAAAGATGGTTCTCAGCTGCCATGTGGGTGCTGGGGATCGAACCCGGGTCCTCTGCAAGAGCAGTTGGTGCTCTTAACAGCCCCAAAGACTGTTTCTTATGTACAGGAAGAGCACTTCAGGGGGTTAAGTAGTCATGCTGGCTGTTTAGGTTGTTTGGACACCACAGAAGGGCAGATTTCAAGTCCCTTTAGCAGTCCTATTGAGAAAATTGGGTAAATTAAAAAATTACCAGGCAGATCCCCATGATGCTGGAGTGTTTCACAGAGATTCTACTTGGCTGATGGCTGTCCCTCCTGTCAGAATCCAGTCTGGCTTCCCAGATCCACCTTGGGCTTACGTAATCTGAAGGTTTTCTTCTTTCAGCTCACATCTTTGTTGTACAAATTTGGTCCCAAGACCAGCAGTTTCTAACTGGAAATTTTTCAGAATGTCTACATTCTGGTCTTGGCATGGGTCTGTTGAACACAATTTATTTATTTATTTTTTATTTATTTATTTATTTTTTTTTTGTCTTTTTTGAGACAGGGTCTCCCTGTAGCCCCAGCTGTCCTGGAATTCTCTCTGCTGACCAGGCTGGCCTTGAACTCACAAAGATCCGCCTGCCTCTGCCTCCCAAGTGCTAGGATTAAAGGCGTGCGCCACCACGCCCGGCCTGTTGAACACAATTTAAACAAGAGTTCCAGGTTATCTGTTTGCTAAGAAGTTGTAGAACCTGGACTGGGGTCATGGCTTAGTGGTTAAGCACTCTGATTGCTCTTGCAGAGGACACAGGTTTGGTTCCCAGGAACCACATGGTGACTAACAACCGTCCATAACTCCAGTTACTACAGGATATCTTCTGACATCCACAGTCATTTCACAACATGGGTCCACTTACATACATGTAGACAATACCCTCGTACACATAAAATAAAAAATAAAATATTAAAAACCATGTAGAACCATATATTTTGATAAAACTCTCTTCAAGTGCATGTGTGGCCAGACAGATTAAGCAGGTAGGCTTCAGCTAATCTTCAGATTTTTACATAAAATCTGGTTAGCAGCTTTGAAAAAAAATGGAGAAATCTAACAGCAGATACTTTTCAATGACTCTGGGGCAGCCGTCCACCAGTGAGGGCTAGGAGACAGTGAGTCCTCTCATCTCCCAGGATCTTGTTCTGGCAGCAGTCTGTTTGCTTTTTGTGATGGCTAATTTTTGTCAACTTGCCACAATCTAGAAACACTGAGGGGACAGCAGAAATGGAAAAAATTGGCCAGGTAAGATTGGCCTATGGCCATGTCTGTGTGGATCATTTTGACTATTAATCGATATAGAATAACTCACCACACTGTGAGTGGCATTGTGTCATGGGGTGGGAGCAGGGCTGTGTAAGTGTAGGGAGGGCTAGCAGGGTACAGAGAAGCAGGCACCACGGGTGCATTGATCTTTCTCCCTGCTCTTGACTGTGGAAGTTGTGTTTTGGGTTCCTGTTTTGACTTCCACGTAATGGGCTGTAACCTAGAATTAAAATCCAAACAAACCTTTTCCTCCCCAAGTTGATTTTGGTCAAGGTGTTTTATCACAGCAACAAAAATGAAACTAGAGACCCTTCATAGAGCCTTGACCCATCTCTATGTTCTTCCATTCCTGCTTCATAGGATATAGATGTAGTACCCAAGTCTTTGTCTCAGGATCCACTATTGGGCTACAAAGGAAAGCTTCAGGGATAAGGTAGATGGTGAAAATGACTGAAGAGAACTCGGTAGATTTCTGTACAGGGACAACTTTCAGTGGAGACACAAAAATCATTTCATCTTCCTAAAGAAACCTGTGCTTGTTCAATTTGCCTAAAAATGCATGGTCATTTTATCTGTTTTCTCATGAATACAAGAGATATGCATTTTTATGTTGACTCAAGACAAGAAGTATATACTTCCATATTGACAAAGAACAACAGAGCTTCTTGGCTTGGGCATATTCTTGTACCTAAAGAACTATGTGACTTAATATGCACCAACTCCTTATATCTACTGTGATATTGTCTCTGAAGGAATATGCCATGCAAAAGAAAGCAAGAGCAACTCAGAAAACAAACAGCACAGGTACATGGGATATTGTGATGTCTCTTTGAAGAAGTGTATTCATTAATTTTATTGTTAAATTATTTTAAGGAGTACTCAGAGTAGAAGTAAGTGTAAGTAAGGGTCAACAGTCATTTCTCCCCAGAAACCTAGAGATCTTTTCTCCTAGTTTTAGCAAAACTATTCTGGAAACAAATCTTGGCTCAACAGGCTTGAATTATGAGCTCATCCCTGAATCAATCACTGTGGCCTAGGCCATGATACTACCCTGATTAGCTAAGCCTGGTGTCCCTACCAGAAAGGCAAAGGCAGTGTGTTTTGTCACCAAATTGGAGGAGGCTAATAGCAGAAGGATTGAGATAGCTATAAACACAAGCTGACGCATCGTCTTAGAGGCTGGGCTCATGCTAGTGTAGGAGAAAGCTACAGGAAATCTCCTTTCTGCTCATAGCTTGGTTTCACATGTGACTCTGCTGAAAGATAATCCATTATTTATGCTGGCTTATTTAATAATTATGTATGTTAGTGCTAATCCATTGGCATTTATATATATGCGTGTGTGCATAAGTGCTAACATTACAGACATGCATCGCAGTGCTGGGGATTGAATTCAGGGTTTGGTAAATACCCGGCAAGCATTCGACCCGCTGAGCCACACCCCCAGCCCTCCATACTCTTGACAAATCTCTTATTTCCCTCTGAAGCCTAGTTGGGTAGTTGACTTGCCTGGTTTCTTCAAAGGCTTCTCTCTTGTCAGGCTTCCCCTTGGAAGCCATGGGGTCATTAAAATTGGATGAAGAGCATACAGCTTCCTGTTGCTAAACAGTCAGCTCCAGCAAAGACAGTGGTGAAGGTAAACCAAAGCTTTGGAGAGAGCGTGTTCTTGCTGGTGGAACTGACAAAGTCCAGGCCCCCTGCTGAAGACTCAAGTACATTGTCAGTTCATACAAATGAGCTGAAAAATTCCACTGATTTTTAACAGTGACATTTCTTTGGCTAAACAAATCCTTTTCTTAACTTTTTTATATTCCTGACAAACAAAAGAAAGTGGAAGGAACGTCTATTAAAGAGACCAACAAATGGCTTTCAAGGAAGTCATGACATCTGAAACATGAAAAGAAAATCATTCATTTTCAGCCATTTTGAGAACAATCAACAATGAAGCAAAACCAGTCCCCGATGAATTCTGAACAGCCTGATTATTCATGCACTACCAAACATTCAATTTGACTTTTACATAGGTTTAAAATTTTTTATTTAGAGATGATAATTTGTAAATTGTTAAATGTGAAATGTACATCACACACACACACACATTTTTTTTTTTTTTTGAAGCTCAAAGGAAAATTTTAGTAGCATTTAGAAGAGAAATAGTGCAGGGACAGGCAAGCCGTAAATCTCAGCAGTTTCCCTGAGGAGGAGAATGGAGAAGAGAAGGGAAAGCCATGCTGTTTGTTCCGTCATGGCTGGGAGGGGCTTGAGAGACACATTTTAAAACGAACCTACTGGAGACTACAAGTCAGTGTTTTCTGAGACTTGTGCGCTTCTGTGTTTTTCTGAGTAACAGCAAATTGGATCGCTTCTCCCTGACCACTTAGTTTCTGGAGGCTTCTAGGCAAGTGGGAAATGCCCCAAATATTTACAGCTGTTGACCAGAGATTTTCATTGTGCCATATTCCTGAAATAAAGCATTAGCTGAAATGGCAAGAATTCGTTCATGTCTTTAATTATGAGCCTCCATAATACAAAAAAATAAATCCATATATTCTCACATTTTTCTTTTTGACTTAGTAGCTTCCAAGGAACACAATTTTATTTTTCCAATTTTCCCAGGGAAATTTGATTCCTAGCAATCATCTTTCAGTAGCTCCTCAGCTTGGAGTGGGGCCTCAAGATTTCGACCCTCTAAGAAAGTGACTTTTATCAGGAAAATGAGCTTGATCGATTGGAATCCTGAAGGTACCAGCCTGGGGCAGTCAGGTTTACTGACAAGTGTCCCATTAGGTCTTCAGCAGGGTGCCTTCACTGCATGTCTTTTACATTGTTCAATCTCCAAAATATTATTTACTTTGCTATTAATGACTAAAAACATGTCTTGAAAATCTTTGGGCTGGATGGTCTCACATGAGGCTTGCTCTTGTGACTGGATTCATCTGGTAGGCCCGTGGGAGGTGATAGGTGTGCAGGAAAGTCCTAGATCAGGGTTCTAGCAGACACAATCTGGTAAGAGGCTGTTTTCAGGTACATAGATGGTCCTTAAGGTTGGGTCCTCAGAGTAAAAGAGGCTGACTCTCTGAAGAACCTTGGAGAATGTTACTGAAAGACATCATGAGGGTATGGCCCTTAGGGCTTAACCTACCTGGTTTCCATTTCTAATGTCATCACTTTATGATCAATATTTCACAATCTAGTATTCTTTGATGAGGGATCCTGGTATACAGACTCTAGCTCTTCTCACAAGGAGATAGATGCCATTTCTCCTCCTGAATCTTGGCTGACATTTTACTGGCTCTGAGTAGTAGAATACAGAGAGCAGGATACTTGACTTTGGGAACTCCAAAGTCTAGGCCTCAAGATACTGTGAAGACTTTCCCTTCATTTGGGGGAATTAGATACCAAGTGAAGAAAGATAGGTTGATCTACTGAATGATGTGATGCGTATGACAAGAGGCCCCAGGTCTCCCCCCCCCCCGACTCCTGTAGCAGGCTCTCCATCTCCCACAGACCCACCAGATGAATCCAGTCATAATAGCAAGCCCATGTGAGACCATCCAGCCCAAAGGTTTTTCAAGACATGTTTAGTCATTAATAGCAATGTAATAATATTTTGGAGATTGGACAATGTGAAAGATGAGAGGTGAAGGCACCCTGCTGAAGACCTAATGGGACACTTGTCAGTAAACTTGACTGTCCCAGGCTGGCACCTTAAGGATTCGAATTGATCAAGTTTATTTTCCTGGTAAAAGTCACATTTTCCCCCAGCATAAGTTTCCTTTTATTTTGAAACAGTAAAATTAATTGATTTGTGGCTGAAACAACCTTCATAGGGAAGAAACCTGGAATGTTCATCAGATAAAGAATGATCTCTAAAAGCCTGCTGTCCACCTCCCCCAACACAAAGAACAGGTGAATGTTTGGGAGGGAGGGGACAATCAGATTCATGCCTGGCAGAGTTCTTGTAAAGTACACTTTCAAAGTTGCTGTGATTACAGAATAAGGTAGCACCCATTAAACAACAAAACAACAAGAACAATAAGAACAAGAACAAGAACAACAACAGCAAAACAGTCCCAAGCAGCAGCCCTCCAACCCCCTCCTGGATTCCCATTCAGAAAAAATCAATTCTTCACAGGAAGCTGTCTCAGAACTGCACAGCCAGCCATGCCCTCTGCCTTGGGGGAACCAGCTCTTTTGACTTAATTCCCTTTTGGAGAACAAGATCAAGATTCTGAAGCAAAGGAGGCTACCAGTAGTGGTAGAGGATATTCATTATGCTAATTTGTAATCTGTTTAAATTCATTTGACAGAAAGCTTGTGCTGAAATGTCCCAAGTGGCTTCCCAATCACCCTCCCAAAGTAGAAATGGTGAGTCAGGACTTAAGTACCCTCAGCACACACAGCATTCTGGGTGAGGGCCCTGAAATAACACTCTTAGAGGCTCCTGAGGCTCCACCCCAGCTGAGGAACTACAGGAAGTTCATTGCTTTGCAGGAGGGAGAGTTATTTTTCTTTGGGTTCTTGGCCACTGGTAGGTTTTCCGTGCCTCACACACATGCCTGTATGTGCCGCACTAATTGCACTAAGTGGGCTAAAAATAACTAACTAAATAAACGAATAATAAGGAAGTAAATGACACAAGGACATGAAATTGAGAGGGAAATGTGTTTTGGAGATGGGGGGAGTCAGGCAGGGAGAGTAGGGGAAGGAGATGATCAAGACACATTATATACATGTATGAAATTTTCAAAGACTAAATTTAAAATATTATTTAAAAACTAAATTAATAAATAAAAAATAAAATGTAAATAACAAAAGATTAAAAAATCAAAGTTTTAAAAATCATATTCACAGTAGGAGAAAATATAGATAACTCAAATTAATCATCTTTTTTTTACTCCATCAGTGAAAATTATATTCCACTAGAAACTACTTTGGATGTTGAATTTTAGTCTTTTCTAGGCTATTGATACGTGGTACCCTGCTGATGGGATGTGGGATAATGGCAGCTGGTGAAGCTTCCAGTCAGCCAGGTAGACACAACAGGAGACAATGAAGACTCTACAGTGGACTGCTGCTAAGCTGAGATGTTCGGTAGGCTCACTGTATTCGTGTAACTTGACTTACATACTTTCATCTCATGATGGGTCTATCTGTACTTAACCCCATCCCCATTGTAACTGAAGAGCATTTGTAGTTGCTTTGTTATTTAATTCTTTTTTTTTGTTAATTTTATTTATTTCTGTATGTGCATGAATGTACTGTCTGCATGCAAGTGTGTGCACCCGTGTGCACCCGTGTCATGCAATGCTGTGGAGGTCAGAAGACAGTGTCAGATTCCCCTGGAACTGGAGTTCTCCTGGAATTGGAGTTTCAGACGGTTCTCGGCTGCCATGTGGGTACTGGGGATCAAAGCCAGGTCCTCTGTAAGAGCGGTCGGCGCTCTTAACCGCTAGGCCATCTCTCCAGCCCCGGTTATTTAATTCTTTTCTAAGCACATTGGGAACACGTTCTTTTTCTCATTACATAAGATGCAGCTGAAATAACCATGTCTGAACATTGCTGAGAGAGAAAGTAAGCTTAAGGAGTTGTATAACTTTGAGCAAGACAAACTGTTAGAAGCTATAGATGCTAAAAAGAATCAAAATGGAATCTGTACATTACCCTGCTATTGTCCAGCCAAGGAGAGAGACCCACAGGAGATAGAAGACCAGTTCCTGTCTGCAAAGGATAATGTCTCAGTCCTTAGGTAATGAAACTCATGAAAATGATACATCTTCCTCTTTTTGAATGTATTCAGTTTGCTGAGTATTCTGGAATGTGCTACAGCTCACAAGACATTTAAATTTCTAGGAACAAAAAGATCTTTAAAGTTGAATAAAACATGCAATATCCTGTAACCACTACCTGACTCCCAGGCACAAAAAACGAATCAGACCAGCACATGATAAAAGTTCCTAATGTGCATAGAAGTCTCCACAAAAATTAACAAATTAAAAAATGTTCTAATTTACATAAAGGTTCACTCTTGATGTTGTGCAACCTGTGGCTTGAGATAGTGTATGATGACAAGTATCTGCCATTAAAGTAAAGTAAATTACTCTGTGCCAGCATAGGATCTCCAACCACAATGAAACTTAACACAAAGTTTCATTTTTAATAGTATAATTATTATTTTTTGCCTGACTAGTCTTTGTTTAATTTATGATTTTTCTTGTTCTTTAGAAATAGATATCACATACTTACAGCATAAAAATTCACCTTATATGTCTAGGGACAAAATATTTAATGTCATAGTTACCTTGATGTGAGTTTTATCCAGTTTTTTTTTCAATTTCTGTCTATTTCATACATAGCATCTCAGTCTTTTTAAAAAATTTTTTATTAATTTTATTTCTGTATGTGTATGAATGCAAGTTTGTGCACCCGTGTCGTGCAATGCCGCAGAGGTCAGAAGAGGGTGTCAGATTCCCCTGGAACTGGAGTTCTCCTGGAATTGGAGTTTCAGACGGTTCTCGGCCGCCATGTGGGTGCTGAGGATGGAACCCGGGTCCTCTGCAAGAGCAGTCGGTGCTCTTAACCGCTAGGCCAGCTCTCCAGCCCCAGCATCTCAGTCTCAATCACCTTTATATCACCATTGGCACCTTCCCACAGCCCACCCCCTGCCACTGGAATTCATACATTCTGTCATCTGTGTTAAGGCCTATTGTGCCAAATCCATCTCCCCAGCCGTTCCTCAGTGCATGTTCTTCCAGTGAGCTCTTGTCTCCCTGTCCAGAGCCCCACACTTTAAGAAGCCCAGTTCTTCCTTACCCAACAGTAATCAGCTGCCAATATTTCTTCAGATAAGATTGGGTTCTGCTACCCATTTTTGCATTTCCATGTGGGCTTTTGTCTGGTTGAGCTTGCGTGGGTGTATGTTGACCCCATTGCTGTAGGTTCATATGAGCAGGGTCCCAGGCATTTGTAGGATTCTGTTTCCATATGGTTTTGCACCACATCTCTAGCTCTTACAATCTTTCTGCCTCCTCTTCCTCAGTGTTCCCTGAGCCCTGGGTGAGTGAAGCTTAATATAGGAGACCCCTCTATGGACTCACACTCTGTGTGGAAATTAGATTCCTAATTTCCATGGTTTGACCATTTATAACCTTTTGTGTTCCTGGCCCCCCGTTTCATGAGGGGACTTCCTTAATGAGACTTAAAAGGTTAATTAGTGTCCTCTTGGTCCCTTGTTCTATGTTGCATGAGCCTTAGTTGTAGAGGGTGTACTGTAGATGTGTCGCTTAAGCTTGGGCAATTCAAAGACACTGTGTGTGAGCAGTTGTGAGACTCTGTAATAGTCTTCATCTGGTGCAAAAGAAGCTTCTTTATTGAGTGGTGTCTGGGATATTTGTCTATAAATATAATGATACCATTTGTGGGGGCTTGGATCCCCTGGCCAACATCTCCCCCCCACAAATGGTAAAGGCTCCTTGCCTCCAAACTGGGATATCTGCAGGAAGAGAGGCGATAAGGCCCTGCTGTTGAAGACCTGATATAAACATGGGAAAGATGTATGGAGACCGCACTTGCAAGTATACAGATGGTCTCTGGGATGCCAGAGAGTGTTACCAAAGATCACTAAACCAATAAAGCAAATATAGGTCTCCTTGAGTCACGCAAGACTCCTCCGTCAGCACCAGCTACACCTCATCTGCCTGGAAATACTGTGCAGCAGTGGCAGCCATATGTCTGTATATCCCAAATCTAATTGGCTATTAGCTCTCTCCTTGGAGGAATAACCCACGGCTGATGCCACAAGCTTACATCCTCTAATGGTTAGGAGATGTTATAAGCCACACGAAGACCCTGTCATACTTAACAGAAGAAAATGTAATTCATGGATTAACATACCATCCAAACATCTGTGTCTATACCAAAGTAACCTACCATAACAATTAGTACTGTTTAAATACCTATATATCTAATTGCGTGTGCTTCATTAGTAGGATCGAAAGGCTATATATTATACTGTTTAAATACCTATATATCTAATTGCATGTGCTTCATTAGTAGGATCGAAAGGTTATGCCTGGACAAGCTGGCAGCCCATGAAAGAAAACAGCCAGAACTGACTAGAGACCAAGACATCAGCTCCAGAGAAAGTAGAGTGTTTTGCTTCTAATCCACCTGTGCCCCTTTTCTAAGCCTAGGGAACAATCTGCAGAAGAGGGGGCGTGGTAGAATGTAAGGGCTGTGATTGGGGTTAATGGTGAAACTACAACAATATAGACTGGACACTCATTTGATCAACTTGATTGAACATACAAGCCCCCCCTGCTGGATGGTGGGACCCATGAGCTGTGTGGGTTTGGGCACAACTGCTTGCAAATTGGTTTTACATGAAGGATGCTTGTACTCACAAGTTGTCACTTATTGTTAAAAAAAATGAAAACAAAACAAAGCAAAAAAGCAGAGAAAGATGCAGAAAACTTACGGCAGAATGCATGATCTGGGATGGGTAGGGGTGGGGTGGGGGGAAGGGAAGGGGATATATGCCTGAACTGAATTGGAAAATGTTGTATGAAATACACAAAGCATCAATAAAAAAATAAAAAAAATAAATATAATGATACTTATTTTGCATTCAGTAAGAAGTTACCTTAGCCTAGGGATATGACAGCCTTGGGGATTACTCTAAGATCTATGACCTCTCCTGCCATGTATATCTGGCTGTGTGCCACACACACGTTTCCTCCCATTGACTGGGCTTTAATTAGTTAACCATTGGTTGCCCCCAAGATAAAAGTGCCACCACTGCAACATTGTTGTGTGCTGTACCAGACATTGATGTGGATATTTAGTGCAAGTGTCTCTGCAGTAGGATGAATCCTTTGGGTATATGCAAAGAAGAGGTATAACTGGGTCAAATGGCAGGTTCATTTTTATTTTTTTAAATAATGCTTTTATTGATGTTTTGTGTATTTCAGACATCATTTTTCAGTTCAGTTTAGACATATTCCCCTTTCTCTTCCCCCCACCCCACCCCAGATCATGCATTCTGCCATAACTGTCCTACATCTTTCTCTCAGTCTTTTTTTATGTTTAGGAATTCACATTTTCCTCCTTTAATTTTATATTACTCTTTTTTCTTTGGACTTGAATAAATACTTTCCACTCTTATACAGTAATTACAGAGTCTGAAAGTAAGTGGTGGATCGATTCTAGAGCCTGTTAAGAGATTTACATTATAACAACATAGTTGCTTTCAGATAAACAGAAATATAACAATAATGTTGTTCAGCTTGCCTTTCATCTGGGGATTTGGTGTTAGCATTCACAAATGAGGGAAACCATCCGCCACTTGTTTTTCTGGGACTGTGTTACTTCACCTAGCATAATGGCTTCGAGTTCCATCCATTTGCCTACAAAGTTCATGTTGTCATCTTTCTTTACCACTGAGTAGTACTCCATTGTGTAGATGTACCACATTTTTGTCATCCATTCATCAGTTGAGGGGCACTTGGGTTCCTTCCAGCTCTTTGCTATTGTGAAGAGAGCTGCAATAAACATGGATGTGCATGTATCTTTGCGGTAGAATGAGTCTTGTGGGTATATACCCAGGAGTGGTATGGCTGGGTCAGGTGGTAGACTCATTTTGAGTCTTTTAAGGGTTCTCCACACTGCTTTCAATAATGGTTGTACAAGTTTACTTTCCCACCAGAGTTCTCCACACTGCTTTCCATAGGGGTTACACGAGCTTGCAGTACTACTAGCAGTGAATGAGCATTCCCCTTTCCCCTCATCCTCTCCAGCATTTGGTATCATTTGTTTTCTTGATCTTAGCCAGTCTTACCCAGGTAAGATGAAATCTTAAAGTGTTTTTAATTTACATTTATCTAATTACTAAAGATGTTGAATGCTTTTAAAGGTGTTTCTTAGTCATCTTTATTTCTTCTTTTTAGAGCCCACTCTTCAGAACCTTGGTCCATCTTTTAATTGGGTCACTTGTTTTCTTGAGTCTTTGTTTTGTTTTTTTGAGTAGTTTATATACTCTGGATGTTAAACCTCTGTCAGATGTGTCACTGGTGAAGATTTTCTCCCACTCTGTGGGTTTTCTCTTCACTTCTTTGGTTGGTTTTTGTTTTGTTTTGTTTTCTGTACAGAAGCTTTTTAATTTAATGAGGACCCACTTTTGTTGATTGTTGACCTTAATTCTTAAGCAACTAATGTTCAATTTAGAAAGTCCTTTCCTACAGCTATATTTCATAGATTGTTGCCAATGTTTTCTTCTAAGTTTCAGGTTTCACAGTGAGGTCTTTTTTTTTTTTTTTTTCTTTTTGTCTTTTTACTAAGATCTCAAGTTTTATACCTGAAGTACAATTTCTCAGGTATTAGTGATTAATTTGTTTCTGGTTATACTTTCCTTTTGGATGTTTAAGGCCACACAGTTAGCCCAGATTAACCAAGGTTTTTGTTTTCTCAAGGTCAGTTGAGGATCTGGTCCTCAGATTTGGGGCAGGGGGAGGGCGGAGAGAGTCCTTGGCTCCTTTGGCTTTTCATTTACCAGTTCCATCCACTTGAGGACAAAGTCAGGTCTTGAGACCAGGCCTCCCTTTTTGAAGCATGAGCAGATTTTCCTCTTTACAGACTGGACACTGTGTATTTGTCAGATTAATTCTTTAGGATTTGCTCTACAAAGTTGAATTTATAAGTCAAATGAAATATGAAATTTGGGGGGAATTCATTTGTATACCCAAATTATTTAGCATGAAAATAACACCAATTTACACTCTCTTTACAGTCTAGCATTAAAAAAATCTTTTGCTGATCTAATAGAGTAGTGATGTCTCATTACTGTTGTATTTTTCTATTTTTTTAAATTGTATGTTAGCGTATGTTGTGTGGGGCGAAGGTGGGGCTGCACACGACATAACGTGAATGTGGAAGTCAGAGGACGACTTCGTGGAGTTGGCTCCCTTCCACCCTTAAGGGTTTTAAGGATGAACTAGGCTTGGGGACAAGTGTCTCTCCCCACTGAGCCCTCTTGCCAGCCCTTGTTATTTTTCAGTTTGCAGTACTCAGATTGCCAGTGCCATAGGGTACTGTTGGTTCCACACGTTTATCTGTCCTCTGCTAGTTTAGCGCCAGTTCCAGGAGACAGCCTTGATGACCTTTGGTTTTCCCATTCAATCTGGGATTTCCTGCTGATATTTCATATTTCGTCTCATGGAAGTATCCTCTTTCTTGTCTGAGCAGTAAAAAAGATTAGAAACTGAATACAAAGGATTAGAAACGGAAGACAAATTCTTTTCTCAAGTTGCGTTGACCTTGCTTCTCTCATTCTTTTACTAAAATGCAAAGGAGAGATGTCAATGTCATGGGACAATAGCGGTACCTTGGAGGTAAGATGGCATTGAGAGGAGTAAGGTTCTGGCTTCCCAGTGTGTACAAAAGTTGTACTTACACTATCTTGTGGTTTATTATGTATACAAGGACACTGATTTAAAAACCCCATGTACATACCTTGATTAAGATTACTCTTGCTTGGGCTGGAGAGATGGCCTAGTGGTTAAGAGCGCCGACCGCTCTTACAGAGGACCCGGGTTTGATCCCCAGCACCCACATGGCGGCCGAGAACCATCTGAAACTCCAATTCCAGGAGAACTCCAGTTCCAGGGGAATCCGACACCTTCTTCTGACCTCTGCGGCATTGCACGACACGGGTGCACACACTTGCATGCAGACAGTACATTCATACACGTAAAGAAATAAATAAAAAAAATAAAAAAAAAAGATTACTCTTGCTAAAATAGCTAATGATCGCCTCCTTAGCCTTCAGCAAGTCCTGAACTTTATGCTGATGGAGGGTGTGGCTTCAGTATCACCAATCAGAGTGGTGTTTGTTAAAGGCTACAGCCATTTCTTAAAATAAGTTAACAATGAAGTTTTTCATATTGATTGAAATTTTCTTTTCTTTTTTTACATTTCACAGCATTTTTTTCTTTTTTCTTTTTGTAAAAAAAAAAAAACTGTAAGTAGTTGTTATATTGTATGCATTAGGGAATAGTGATAAAGAAAAAGCCAGTACATATGTGATATAGACACAAAGCTTTTTTTTCTTTATTTGTTTTTTTAAGTGATTCTACAATATAAGAGCACAGTTGTTTTCAGATATGATTATGTAATTGGTGCTAGAATCCACTGATGAGGGATACCATTCATTTTTTGTTTTTCTGGAACTGTGTTACTTCACTCAGCATGATATCTTCTAGCTCCAGCCATTTACCTGCAAAGTTCATGATGTCATCTCTCTTTACCACTGCATAGAACTCCATTGTGTACATATACCACATTTTCTCTATTCACTCATCAGTTGAGGGGCACTTGGGTTGGTTCCAGCTCCTTGCTACTGTGAAGAGAGCTTCAATAAACATGGCTGTACATGTATCTCTGCAATAAGATGAGTCTTGTGGGTACATACCCAGGAGTGGTATGGCTGGGTCAGGTGGCAAGTTCATTCCAAGTCTTCCAAGGGTTCTCCACACTGCTTTTCATAGTGGCTGTATGAGTTTACATTCCCACCAGCAGCAGACGAGTGTTCCCCTTTTCCCACAACCTCTCCAGCATTTGGTATCATTTGTTTTCTTGATCCTAGCCAGTCTTATTGGAGTAAGATGACATCTTAAAGTGGTTTTCTTTTTCTTTTTTTCTTAATTTTATTTATTTCTGTATGTGTATGAATGTACTGTCTGCATGCAATTCTGTGCACCCATGTCGTGCAATGCCGCAGAGGTCAGAAGAGGGTGTCGGATTCCCCCGGAACTGGAGTTCTCCTGGAATTGGAGTTTCAGACGGTTCTCGGCCGCCACGTGGGTGCTGGGGATCGAACCAGGGTCCTCTGCAAGAGCGGTCGGCACTCTTAACCACTAGGCCTTCTCTCCGGCCCTTAAAGTGGTTTTCATTTGCATTTCCTTAATTATTAGTGACATTGAACACTTTTTAAGATGTTTCTCAGCCATCTCTAATTCTTCATTTGTGAAGTCTCTGTTCAGCTTTTTGCTTCATCTATTGAGTGGGTCATTTGTTTTCTTTCTTCTTTGTTTTTTGAGTAGTTTTTATATTCTGTAAATGAATGTTTTGTCAGAGGTATCTGTGGTGAAGGTTTCCTCCCACTCTGTGGGTTTTCTCTTCACTTCCTTGATTGTTTCTTTTGATGTAAAGAAATTTTTGAGTTTAATGAGGTCCTATTTGTCAAATGTCAACCTTAATTCTTATGCAGCAGCTGTCTGATTTAGGAAGTCTTTTCCTATGCCTATGTCTTGTAGTGTGCTGCCAACTTTTTCTTCTATCTCCTCAGAGTTTGGGGTTTCACGTTGAGGTCTTTAATCCATCTGGAGTTGACTTTTGTACAGAGCGAGAGGTAGGGGTTTAATTTCATTCTTCTACAACTGGTGATCCAGTTTTGCCAACACCACTTGCTGAAGATGCTGTTTTTCCTCCATTGTGTCTTCTTGGCCCCCTTGTCAAATATAAGGTGGCTGAAATTGTATGTGCTCAGGTTTGGATCTTCAGTTTTGTTCCATTGGTCAACAGGTCTGTTTTTGTGCCAGTACCAGGCTGCTTTTATGACTATAGCCCTATAGTATAGTTTGAAGTCTGTCATAGGGATCCCCCTATATTGCTCTTATCACTCAGGGTTATTTTGGCTATTTGGGGTCTTTTGTTGAAATTTTCTTTTACCAAAGACTTTTCTGCAGCACTGCACAGTGGTCCACGGCATTTAAGGCCTAGTAGACATCCTTTCAAGTTTGGAGTGGATCTGAGGCTCTGCTGGTGCCTTCCCAGGGAAATGGATGCAATGCGACATTTCAGCCCCTCTTGTCACAGCTGTGCTCACAGCAGCTCGAGCGGGAGCTGTGTCTATAAGCCACTTTCTTTGCTCAGAGACAGGAAACCGTTCTTCTGCTGAAGTTCTAGCATGAGATTGCCCCAATTTGGTTATGTCATTGTGCCCTATTTCTTTTACTTTTGAATCATGCATGCTAATTTGGGGGGACTATTTCTTATTTACTTTTGACTCTTTCCAAGGGTGTGGCTGCCATACACACCCAGTGTTTAGGTAGGTTTCTGGGGGACCTGCACTCTAGTTCTCATGCTTGTGCAGGAAGTACTTTAAACACTGAGCCATCTCCTGAGCCTATTTTTATTTAAAATTAATTTATTTTTAATTGTTCAACAGTTTCATTCAGGTATGTAATGACTGTCTCCTTCTCCCTTCTTTCCTGCTGATGCTGTTCTCCAAAAGTTCCTTTCCGCCTTTCCCACCTTTTGGGGAGAATCCACTGATTTCAGTAGGATTACCTACATGAGCAGAATCATTCTATTTTTTAAACAGTTTTAAGTCAGCATGCAATGGGATTTTTAAAGATTTATTTCTTTATTTCTTTATTTACTTATTTGTGTGTGTGTGTGTGTGTGTGTGTGTGTGTGTGTGCACAGCATGTGTGTGGGTAGCCCAGGAGGCAGAAAGGATTGTCTGGTCCCTTGTAGCTGGAGTTACAGGCTTTTCTGAGCAGGTTGATGTAGGTGCTGGAATCTAAACTCCAGTCCTCTGATAAAGCAGCAATTGCTCTTAACCACTGATCCATCTCTCCAATTCCAGCAGTAGGTTTTATTATGGCACTTTCATATGTACTTGTTTCTTACATATGTGGCTTTATACATTCTCTGTGTCCCCCTCCTGGGTGCCTCACCCCCACCCCTTTCAGGCTCCATTTCTAATCCCTCTTCTCTTGGTTGTTCCTCCACGTCTTCATTTACTTTCTTCACTGAGGTCTGAAATCTTCAAAGCTATCAGTGAGGCTTAAAACCAACTTGTTCTAATCTCCATTAATCATGATTTTCTTAATACCATCTATAATGGAAAATTCTTTCCAGAAGGTTTTTAAATTACTTTGCCTGGATCCATCAGAGATATCACTTTTCTATGGCAGCTATAGCCTTAGAAATGTGTTTCTTAAAAATAGCAATACTTGAAAGAAAACATTGCTCCTTCATCTAGTAGCTACAGAATAGTTATTTTGGCAGACATAAAAATAACATTAATCTTGTATATCTGCACTGCAGCCTTTGGGTGACAAGGGGAATTGTCAATGAGCAGTGATATTTTGAAAGGGAATCTTTTTTTCTGACCAGTAGGTCTCAACACTGGACTGAAAATATTCAGAAAATTTTTATTGCAAATGGATGTACTGTGATCAGGATTTTTGTTCCATTATATAGCACAGATAGAATAGATATGATTCTAAATGGCCCAAGAATTTTCAGAGGGCTAAATGCTCATTTCTGTAAAAAAGTCACCAGCTACATTTCCCTTGGATAAGAGAGTCTGCCTGCTCTTTGAATATTTGAAGCCAGGCATTGACTTTTCCTTTCTTTCTAGGACAGTCCTTGCATGTGTCTTCTTTCAATAGAAAGCTTCTTTGTCTACATTCAGTATTTGTCTCAGTGCAGCCACCACCATCAGTGGTAGTAGCTAGATCTCTTGGTAATTTGTTGCAGCTTCTACTCAGCACCGGTGCCTCGTGTGCTTTGTTACAGTGACTTGTTTCTTTCAACCTCAGGAACCAATCTCTCTATTAACCTCAAACTTTTCTTCTATAGCTTCGTTGCCTCTTTGATCCTTCATAGGATTAATGAAAAGAGTTGGGTCAGTAAGGGTAATCATTTCTAGCTTTTGATTTAAACTGAAAGACATGCAAGTCTTCCTTTCCCTTGAAAAGTTAGGGACCATTGTAGGTTATTTATTGGCCCAATTTCAATATTATGGTATCTCAAGGAAAAGAGAGGCCCCAAGAGAAGAGGACAGAAGATAAATGGACACCAGTGGAGCAGCAAGAACACATAAAACATTTATCACTTGTCTCATATGGTGTGGTTTCAGGTAGCCCCAAATAATCACAATAGCAACATGAAAAATCGCTGCTCACAGAGCATGTAAGAGATATAATAACAGTAGAAAAGTTGAAAATACCACACATTTACCAAAATGTAGCACAGAGATGTGAAGTGAACATCTGCAGTGGTACAAGATAGTGCCCGCACATGTGATAGATGCAGGATTGTCACAAACCTTTCATTTTGATTATTATTATTATTATTATTATTATTATTATTATTTGAATTGCTCTGTAGACACAGCTGACCTGGAGCTCACTGTATAGACTAGGATGCCTTGATCTCACAGAGATCAGCCTGCCTCTGTCTCTTAGGTGCTGGGATTAAAGGCATGCACCATTAGGACAGGTATCAAATCTCCAATTTTCTTTCTTTCTTTCTTTCTTTCTTTCTTTCTTTCTTTCTTTCTTTCTTTCTTTCTTTCTTCCTTCTTTCCTTCCTTCCTTCCTTCCTTCCTTCCTTCCTTCCTTCCTTCCTTCCTTCCTTCCTTCCTTCCTTCCTTCCATCTTTCCTTCCCTTCTTTCTTTCTATTTTATGTGTATGAGTGTTACGCCTGCATGCTGTAAGTGCTCTCATTTCATGCAGTGACTATGGAGGACAGAAGAGGGAGTTGGATCCCCTGGAACTGGAGTTACAGACAGTTGTTAACTGTTATGTGAGTACTGTGATTCAAACCAGGGTCTTCTTCAAGAGCAGCCACTGCTCTTAACTGCTGAGCCATCTCTCCAGCCCATAACCTTCAAAAGTTAAAGAACACCATGTCCATGAAGGGAAACAAAATGCCATGCATGTAATGCCTTTTGAGGTTCTAGGCAGGGCAAAGACTACTGAAGGGACAGAGTCTCCTGGCCAAGGAAATCGGAAGGAAATGGTGTTAAAAGTTAATGTGTAAGCTTTTGCAAACTCAATTTTCTCAGAGGATCATTTTTGCTTCTGTATGTGTGATGGTGGCAATTCTCTTAGGCAGTTTGAAAATCAGCTGAGTGTGCACTCCATTGATGGTATATCAGAAACATGACTGATCTCTGTGAAAAATGGAGTTATGGTCATGACTATTACTGAATCAGTGCGATTCTTTGGTCAAACAGAACTGATAGCACATATACGAACATAGATATGTATATAGGGGATAATACAGACATTAGGATCTAGTGTATGTTATAGGATGACACATATAGATCATAAAAATTGGCTCATGTGGTGCAAGCTGGGAAAGCCTAAAAGCCAGCGACATCATTCAACTCAAGCTTGAAGACCCAAGGACCAGGGATCCAATCATGAAAGCCCTGGTTTAATCCCCAAAGCTTGAGAACTAGAGGCCTGTTGCACAAGGACAGGACAGAGTGCTATTCCAGCTCGAAACATGAGAGCAAGTCCACTCTTCCTCTGTCTTTTTGTTTGAGTTGGGTCTTCAGTGAGTGGGCTCATACTCGCACTGTAAAGAGCCATCCATTCAACTTTGTTCATAGATTTAAATGTTAATTTTTGGTGGAATCATTTCTCAGAGAAATTCAGAAGTAATATTTTGTCTGCTATCTGAACACTACTTGTTTCAGTCCAGTCAAGACGCAAAGAAGACTGTTGTATTACTAAACAGCACATCTCTGAAGGTTCTACATACAAAGAGTCCACATCCTCGCTATACTGGAAGTTAGTATAGATCTGACGTTGACATCAGATGAGGACTTAGCCCATCTTGTACCCATTTCCTTGTCTGGATAAAGAGAGGAGTAGATGAATGAAATGTTTTACTCAGAGACACATAATTCAGAATGGAAAAAAGCCAGCTTTCTTTAATCTAAGTGGTCAATACACTGCCTCAAAGCTATGACCCAGTCTGCCCTGAGTCACAACTCAAACAGCCAGAGTATATACAAGGTGATTCCTGGTCCTGGGCCCACCCTGTATAGCTCATGCACACTGATGTGCTTAGGAGATGTTTTTTAGCCAGTTTGTGGGGTTTATTACCTATATAGTTATTTGTTATATTTTCAAGTTTATGCTTCATGGAGATGGAAAGGCTGATTATGACTCTTAAGGCCCATAAGAATAATTGTGCTTGGGAATTTAAGATTTCTGTCTGCATCAGGCAGCACACTCCTAATGAGAGATGCAGAATTTTTCAGCTTCTCTGCTTTTACAAAATACATTTTTGATGAAAAGATATTTCACAGTCCAAAGGCTCTGTTTTTCTGACTAGCTTTAAGCATAATTAGTCTCTTCTAAACCAGTGTCAGCTGTGTAATGGAGGGCTCTTCCCTGCAAACTTCCCCATTTGGATGAAGTATGGGATGCACTTGGGCATATTCTGCTGTGAAAAAGAGAAGGCAAAGACTCAATTTCTTGTCTGGAAGCAGAATTCTTGGAACATGTGAGTCTGGGGGCTGAGGAAGCTCAGTGTGTGGCCCATTTTCAAGTCGTTGCCGCTCATTAGACACACTGCTGTCAGAGCCTGGGACTTTGTTGAAAACCGTAGCAATAAAGAGAAAGTTATGAGCCATCCGGGCCCCCACACACCATGAAAATTTTGGAGTCTTCTTTTGAACTGCTTTTGACTTCTAAGCTACCTCATGTTTTTCAAGTTCCCATAGTGAGGAAAACACTCAAGTGTGAGGTCTACTAGATGAGCTCAGCCCGTGAAGGTGGGGTCTGGAGCTCCGCCTTCTGCCTGGGCAGACCCCGCCCCTTCTCTCTCATCCTGTGCAGCTCCCCTAAAAGGGCTGCTTCAGTCAGCGTGTTCTCTTTGCCAGTCTGACACTCTGATGTGATCCTCAGGCCTTGTTACACTTTTCAAGTTGCTCCCCTGCCCGAGGTATGGTCCATTTTCTCCTTAGAGGGCTTTCACTGTTCCGCAGGTGACAGAGTGCAGGCTTATGGGAAAGTATACTGTAGATTCATCTGGGATCTGGTTGTTTTTCTGGCTGATGAGCATCTCAGTGTGAATAAGACGTTATTCTTTCCCTTGAGCTTGTCACACACCAATGAGATGCAAAGACCTGTGTCCACCCCAGCCCTTGGGAATCCCTTTCTTTGTTGACTGTCCCACAGTGTTTATATTTTCTCTCTTTTTTTTTTTTTTTGGTCAAGTTGTGAACTGACCAGTTGTTTTAGAATGTCTCCCCAAACAATCTCAGAACAATTCCCTGGTCTTAGGCTGCTGATTTTATGAAATCTGACAAATATAATCCCTATTGTTCAATTATTATTTTCTAGAAACTGTTTTCCCCAAATTAATTATATTTAAAAGGAAAGGTTTTTTGCCACTATTTAAAATATAAAACCAACATGACTTTCCTTCAATAACAACCTTTATGGTTAAAAAACTATCATGAAACCAACACATTGTTTTTTAAAATTCTAGCGAGAAGCAAAAGAATATTCCTAACAGCCTTATTCATCATAGCCTCGGTTAGAAACAGTTCAACAGGTCCATAAGAGTACAACACTTAAATATATTGTGGCGTACCATACATCAAGGTACTATAGAGCATTAAAAAAGATATGACTGTTATAATATCCAACTAGATCAGTCTCAAAGCCATGTGAATAAAAGAAACAAGGATATATCCTCTATCATTCTTTCTATAAAAATCAAGAATAGAAAAAAACCCTCCATGAAAATTAAATTCAGGAAGGTAATTAAAACTAGAGAAGACTGTAAATTGGGAAGAGGTACAAGAGAACTCTGGGAGATAGAAGTCTTCTGTATTTAAAACTGTATAATGGCTACATCAATCCACCCTCACACATATGAAAACCAAAGTGGCAATTTCAAGGATAGTGCAAGTTATTTGTATTATACCTCAAAAAATAAAATTCCAGTAACAGGATGAAATCTTAGGAGAAGATTCTTAGCCCAGGAATCTCTGAACCTGAGGTCTACTCTCTCTAAAAAGGAAGGTAGTAAGGGCTGGAGAGATGTTAAGTTACATTAGTCCCAAACTGAAACTCTTTCCTTGTTCAGGGATTGGGGAATAGAAATGCCTTTTTCACTATGGAGATGAACTGTTCATCAGCACTTCAACCACTGACCGCCATGACAAGCAACTCATGGTTGGGGAAGTTGCTGCTGTGGCGTTTCTCCATTTGTTTATATGATTAGCCCCTGTCTCTTCTCAACAAATGCATGAAGTCCCGTGAGCACTGGGGTCATCAGTGATGCATCTTGTGTCTTGTCATCACACATTCCAATAGCATGGTTTCCTGGAAGAAATAGATACTTAAAACTTACTGATGGAGAACTCTCTCTGCTAAGCAGTTATTCTTCTACCACAGACGGGGTACCACCTACTTCGTGTGACAGCTGAGACACTTCCCAGACACTATTGAACTCTAAGGTGGGGGATTCTTAGTGACCTACAGAAGTGTGTCTTAACTCTCTTTCTTATTTCCTGTTGGAGTCTCAAGTCTCTTTAAGATTGTAATGGAATCTAATGATACTTCAGAAAAATTTTAAGACATACACATGTACTGCTTTGCATAGTTTATTTCCATCCATTTTGTTGCATTAAAATTGGATCTCCTTCACAAAGAATACCTTAAGCAGCTTTTTAATAATGTTTTTCCCTCCTAGTTCTTTTTCCCTGTGTATATTAATGGTCACTTTCTGAAAAAATACTCTAAGAGGAAACTTTCATATGTGTAACCTTTTAAAAATATTTTGCTTATTATTTTTATTTTATGTGTATAAGTGTATAGCATTCATGTATATGAATGTACCTGTGTCATGCAAACCCCACGGAGATCAGAAGAGGGCGTTGAATCCCCTGGAACTGGAGTTAGATATGATTGTTAGCCAGCATGTGGGTGCTGGGATCTGAATCTGGGTCCTCTGAAAGAGCAGTCAGTGCTCTTAACCACTGAGCCATCTCTCTAGCCCCATATATGTAAACTTTGTCCAGCATGCTCTAGCCCCAAAGCTCAAGACAAAGACTCATGTCATAATTAAAAAGATGCTTTGAAGAGTTACTACTCTACCAAACATAGTTACGTGAAAACAAAAACAGCTGTATAGTGACCCCCACTTTGTCTCTTATTTTATCTGCTTGGTGGGCCATAGTGACTTCATTGCAAAAAGCAATACTAATCATTCTTGTCTGTGGAGATAATTTCAGAGTTATAGAAAGAAAATGGAAAGGAAATTGAATGTTTGTAGTTCACACACATTCTGGAAGATTCTTCATGGACTTCAGGTTAGATATAGAGCTAGTGTGCATGACTCTGCCCTAAGAGTGAAAGGGACACTATAAGGGCCACAGACTCCAAATCGCTAAGGGAAATACAGCAGATCACTTCAGAACAATAGGAATGTGGAAGCTGGGACATAAGAGTCAGAGGAGGAAGTTCCGAACTCAGAAACAGCTGTTATGGGAGACTGTCTAGCAGGTGTCAGTCAAGTCATTGCCTCCCTTCTGTTGTTCCCCATGTCCTCCTCTATGCATCCCACCCTATCTGAGGTCAGTAGCGAGGCATCTGTTTTGTACCATAACAATAAAATGTGCCCAAGGCCAAACTTTGCGTGTATGCCAATTCAAGGTGCAAATGTGAAGGAAAAGGAAATTCAGACAAGGCAGGCTGTGACCTCATTTGCTGTCGTCTCTCCTCTCCCACTGGGATCCTCATTCTTCCTAGTCCCGGTCCCCACCTGCTCCCTGGTCTGCTCTGGAGGTAGAGAGAACTATTTTCTTTTCTCTTGAACTAACTTTTAAGTTTACTTTTTGAAGAACTATTTCCTCAAAGTTCACTTTTCTTTCCTACTGAGATGCTATTAACAGCAACCACTGATTTTACTTTTTTTTTTGTTCAGAGCAAAGAGTGATAGAATTAGACCATATTAAATATAAACTTTGACATTCACCGAAAAATACATTTAACTTCGTAAATGAGAAACCATGTAAAGGATCTTGTAATGGGTTACATGCAGCATTTCTCTTGTTAGAGAAATGCATTTAAGGGAGAACTTTACTCCTGTGATGGATGTGCAATAAGGAATGACATTTTCATTAGAGGTGGGGGCCTTACCCCTCCCATGATATCACATGATAGGCTATCCTCTGTGCTCTTTCAACCTCCTTTCTTATAAGACTGGTCTGGGTTGTCCTATGTTTTTATTATCTTATAACATTAAAGGATTATCAGACTCCTTAATCTCATAAAACAAAAGCTTTGAATTGAAAAGTGACGACAGATTTAATTTTTAAAATCTTATTGTCTAATTTTAGAGAAGTTATAGCTCATTAAATTTATTTTCCTTTCCCCAAATAAGTCTCAGTGGAAAAGGAGTGTATGGTGATTTGAAATTTTTATAAAGGCCACAGGTTATAAAATGTTAACAGGGAAATAAATGGTCACTGAAGAGGTGATGGAAGTGTTTTCTAAACTAATCAATGTTCATCAAATTAGCTACTCTTTGTTTTTATGTAGTATAATAAATGATTCAGAAAAATAACATCAGGGCAAAAGGAAATTCTAAGATTTAGAACCAAATAAATATGCAGTCATTTATAAAGATGTCAGGTAGTGGCATTTATAGTTAAAGGGAATTAGAGACAGTGCATTCAGAGCACTGAGCTCCTTGTATGACGGTGAATGCTTTATAAATCCAGTATTATTACAGTTGACATCAGAAGTTGTTTTGATGTCACAGAAAGACTAGAAATATTTACTCTTGTAGATATTTTCATTGAAACCTTGTAGTTTCTTCAGACAAAAATCACGGGTTTTAGAAAAAATGTTACTTAAAAATGAATATCTGCATTATACATGTGCAAACTTGGGAGACAAGAGTTCATCTTAGCTGCAGCACTGACGTCATACTTTCAGGTAGAATTGAAAATCTGCCCCCCAGCTAATGAGCTCAAAAGGCTTTCAGAGCCTGACCATGTCTTCAACATTTCACACTCAAGAACCACAGAACTATGGTAAATCTAGTCCTGTTTTTTTCCTAAGATAGGATCACAGGTAGCCCAAACTAGCCTTGACCTTGATACAAAGCAGGGATGACCTTCAACTCCAGCTGTTCCTACCTCCTGCTTCTGAGTCCTGAAAAAACAGGCATGTGGCACAACACTTAGCCAGTGTTCTTTTTATGTGTGTGTGTGGGGGGGGTGCAGGTGTGTGTGCATGGGTGTTCATGCATGTGTTTATTCGTGTGTGTGTGTGCGTGTGTGTGTGTGTGTGTGTGTGTGTGTAAACTAGACAGCAACTTTGGGTATCACCTCCAGAAACACCGTGTCCTTTGAGACAGTCTTTCATCAGGGGAGCTCACCAATTAGGCGTGACCAGCTAGCTGTCCCTCCTGTCTCCTCCTCCCTAGCACTGGGATTACACGAATGCCTGGCATTTTTATGTGGATTCTGGTCCTTGTACTTGCAAGGCATGTGTTTTATCAACTAAGCAACCTCTATCATCTAGTCCTATTCTTTTAATTTTTCCATTAATTCCCTTCTTACTCTGGAAAAAATGACATCTGCTCCTTCATTTAAGATGAGTTATATCATGATTCATCCATTGCAAGTGGGAAATTATTATCATAAGTCAAAATCGCCTTTATTTTTTATTTATTTGCCTGGTTATGATTTTTTTTAATTAGGCTGAAAGATGTCATGTTTGAAGTCTCCTCCTTGGCAAGCCCAAACCACCATCAATACAATTGATTTTAAAATGGACCTTGTGTTAAATGAGATGACTGTGTTTACCTGCAGGCCAATGTCATTCTTCTGAGCACATTCAAGGTAGCCCTGGTTGAGCTCTGATGTTTGGTAGGTCAGGTGTATTAAAGGCGATTTTTTGGCTGGGCATGGTGGCACATGCCTTTAATCTTAGCACTTGGGAGGCAGAGGCAGGTGGACCTCTGTGAGTTCATGGCCAGCCTGGTCTACAGAGTGAGTTCCAGGACAGTCAGAGCTACAGGGGGACCCTGTCTCAAAAAGACAAAAAAAAAAAATCATATGCTGAAGATGCTAAAACCTATGATACATGTGGCATGCATATGTGCATATTTTGGAGTGATGCATATTGGAAGGAATAACAGCAACAACAATAACAGAAAAGACTGTGTCAAAGAACTGGCTGAAATGGTGAACTTCCACTTGAAACAGTAAACTTCTGCATCAAGAATTTTGAGAGAGACTGAGAAAAAGATGAAACACATGTTCGGCAGAATTCATGAGCTCTGGTGGGGTGAGAGGCCAGGGAGGGGGCAGGGTCTAGATTTGATTTATAATCTAATTTTGTATGAAATATACAGAGCTTCAATAAAACATTGGCTAAAAAATTAATCGCTAAATATCTAAGGTAATTTATTTAACATCTGTATTCAAAAAGCTACTGGCAACATAGGATACAGCTAGAATATGGGTAAGTGTCCCTGGTGACCCCACGGCGGACCTCCAATGGCCTCTCCCTGCTCCTCACCATTGTGGGAAGGGATCATTCTTAATATTACTAGGCCAGGAAGCAATCAAACTTTAAAATCCAAGTACAGTTTCTATTGATTGTATATTGCTTTTGCACCATTGTAAAGTTGAAAATCCTGAGTCAATTCATCCTAAATTAAAGACCATTTCTGGGCAAAGCCCTTTTCTGTTAGACAATGGTACACTCTTAAAAGAAATGTAATGCTTGGAGAAAGGGCCTGTAAGTCACTGGGTTCTTGTCCCTTGGAGGAGGAAGCTGATTTGCTGGAAGAATGGTAGGGAGGGCTGTAGTGAAGCATGGAAAGACTCAGTGCTGTGGATCAGAGTAAGCAGTGGTGCTGGGCTCTAGATAGTATGAGGCATCCCTTTGATAGATGTATTAGAAGGGGAAAATGAAGAAAGCTGGTAGCTCCAAGGCTCAAGGAACACTGCTGGAGAGAGGACAGAAAGAGTGTAAGAGCCAGAGGTTGAGGAGGACATCAATGAGCTAGTGTCTTCTGGACGTGAGGGAGCTGTCGCTCTCGTGATCTCACAGAAGCTGTGCTTACCTGCATTAGATTTCCACAAGACAAGGTCAGTCAGCCTCCCAGCCAGGGTGGAGCACCTCTGGAAGCCCCACCGCTGGCTGAGGAGCTCCTGAAAGTTGTTGGTTGCAAGGGAAGGAGAGACTTTGGGGGTGTGACTTGGGGGTCCATGCCCCAGTGAATGGTCACATACTTATGTCCATTCAGTTAGTAGTAACTAGACTCAGTGGGTTACAAAGAAAAGGCTGATGGTCATCATCTTGTCCACATCCACTTGTCCACATATTTCTGTATACTAAAGTAATATATAAGCTGAGTGTGGTGCTGCACACCTTTAATCCAGCACTCAGGAGGCAGAGGAAGGTATATTTATATGAGGTTAGCTTGATCTACATAGGCGGATTCCAGGCCAACTGGGGCTACAGGGAGATTCTTTCTCCAAAAAAAACCCCCATAAATGAATAAATAAATAAATAAATAAATAAATAAATAGGAGAAATAGATACATAGAGTAAGATGAATATACCAAGGATCACCATTCTTTCTTCTTCAGTACCACTAATTTGTGACCTTGGGTGACAGATTTAGGCACACACTGCAGTGCTTCCAAGCCTGGCCTTACTTAAGGGGGGGTTTGCTTTGACATCTGGTTGGAAACCCTGTACTCTCAGTTAATGACAGTTTGTTCCCAGTTTTTGCAGTGTGATCATCCTTTTTAGACATGCTTCATTTCAGCTTTATGGCAGCACTAAGTACCCCTCAAAAGTACACACTAAAACTACACTTGTAATTGGCAAATGAGAAAAAGAAGCTCTATTTGATTTATAGTGGCCATAGAAGAAATTACAGAATTTGAGTTGCCTGCAAAGTGTCCTCAGAGCTTTCTGCTGTAGCATTGTTTTCTCATTATAACGCTGTGGAATGCACATAGGGTGACCAGTAGGCAAACACCAAACTGTGGTTGGGAGTGGGGCATGGAGGAAAATTTTACAAACATTTAGGGACACCTGAAGACAACTTTGATTCTCACAACATGTGGGGAGCAGCTATTGGCATCTGGGCGCTGATGCCAGAGATGCTGCTGAAATCTGGTGATGTCAGGACAGCCCTTCATAAAGAGAGATTATCTGACTCCAAGTATTAGTGTTGGTGAGGACAAGAGTCTGTAGGGCAGTCTTTATTTGGATGCGGCTTGAAACTCTGTTTTCCTGCTATGTGTTGAGAAGACACAGCTCCTTCCTAGGTACCTTCTGTTTCCAAAATGAGGAGATGGAAAAGGTGCAGAAATTGAGACATTCCCCAAAATAAAGGTAATTAGAGACAGTCTCTTCTGCCAGGTATTTATTGTTTTACATGGCTTAATTCATTCAATGTTAAGTCCTACTCTGTGAAGCAGTTGCTGCTTAAGACATGACAAGGTTCTGAAAGTTGCTAAGGATATGGAGTTAGCATGGATTCTGGACAGGGGCTTAAGTCATTGTATTATTCCCTAGAAGGAAGTAGGGAGGGCAGGCAGCCTCCTGGAGCATTGTATGTCCAGGTTCAGGGGCCATAAAGCAGTGGTAACCACACCAAGGTTGTATTCCCCTTTCCTGCCTCCCTGCCTGGAGAATGTCATCTAGCATTTAGTCAGTATTTGGGTTGTCAGGATTTCTGGATGCCAAATAATTCAGTATTGTGAGAACATTTAATTGACTCTCAGATGTTGTTGATTTTAAAATACACTATTTGGGGACTGGAGAGATGGCCTAGCAGTTAAGAGCACCTACTGCTCTTGCAGAGGACCCGGGTTCAATCCCCAGCACCCAAATGGCAGCTGAGAACCATCTGTAACTCAAATTCCAGGAGAACTCCAGTTCCAGGGGAATCCAACACCCTCTTCTGACCTCCATGGCATTGCATGACACGGGTGCACAGACCTACATGCAGACAGTACATTCATACACATAAAAAAAAAACTTAAAAAAATAAAATGCACTATTTGGTGTGAAAGACCAGGTGAGCCCTGCCTGCCTTAGTGCTTTGGGCACCCCTCTGCCCTGTAGAGGCTTGATATTACCCGAGACCATCCAACCTTTGGGTTCCAGCATGCGACGTGGGCAGAGTTAGACACACGCACAGCGCATAGCACAACACCAGTGTGCGCCCAGCGCATGGTGTGAATTGCCCAACAGGGTACCACCCCCCACCACCTGCTCAACCTGGGGGAGCAGTGGTGCAGAGGATCTAGCAGGCACAGTATTAGTGATTATAGTCTGTGCAGCCAACGTTGAGTCACCAGAATCCAAAGAAACAAATAAAGAAACAAATCCGCATGCCACAGACACAAAGAAAAAACAACATGGGAAAAGCTCATAATAAATCCACACCGAACAGTACCAATCCTACAGAAGATTCCTACAATGAGATCTCCCTGGAAGGAAACAAAGACATGGACCTTAGAAGAACAATTGTGGATATATTCAAAGAAATTAGAGAACTGGGCTGGAGAGATAGCCTATCGGTTAAGAGAGCCAACTGCTCTTGCAGAGGACCTGGGTTCGATCCCTAGCACTCACATGGTGGCAGAGAACCATCTGTAACTCCAATTCCAGGAGAACTCCAGTTTCAGGGGAATCTGACACCCTCTTCTGACCTCAGTGGCATTGCACAACATGGGTGCACAAACCTACATGCAGACAGTACATTCATACACATAAAAAATAAATAAATAAAATTTAAAAAATATTTTAAAAAACAAATTTAGAGAACTAAGGGGAGAGAATGAAAAACTCAAGAAGCACCAAGATGGTGATAATGACAAACGTTGCAAAGAACTAAGGGGAGAGATTGAAAAACTCAAGAAGGACCTAGAAAGAGATAATGACAAACATTGGAAAGAACTAAAGGGAGAAAATGACAAACTCTGGAAGGAAGCGGAAATGTTGAAAAGATCCCAGGCCAAAATGAAAAAAGAAAATGACTAACAAACAAGGAGCTACATGTTGAGAATGACAGATTCCAGAAGGAAGTGGAAATAATAAAGAAATTACAGGATGAAATGAAAAAGGAAATTGAACATTCATCCAATCAACAGGAAAGGATGGGGAAAAGCCTCAGAATCAGAATAGAAGACACAGAAAAAAAGTATCATACCTGCAGGATAACATGGAGCAACTAGAATGCTCAAGCAAAGATTATGAAAAAATTTAAAAAACCACAAGAGTAGAGCAACCAGAAAATGTGGGACACTATGAAAAGACCAAACCTTTGCATCATAGGGATATAGGAAGGAGAAGAATCCCAAGACAACACTATTGACCAGATCTTCAACAGGATAATAAAAGAAAATTTCCCCAAACTGAAAAAAGACAAACCCATACAAATACAAGAAGCACATAGAAGACCAAACAGACAGGACCAGGAAAGAAATTCCCCACGCTACATAAAAACACTAGATGCTCAAAACAAAGACAAAACACTGAAAGCCACAAGAGAAAAAATAAGTTACATATAAGGAGAAAACCCATCGGAATCACAGCTGACTTCTCAGTGTAAGCTGTGAAAGCTAGAAGAACATGGAGCAAAGTATTCCCAGTACTAAACGACTTTAGATGCCAACCGAGACTATTATACCCAGCAAAAATGTTAATTATAGTTGAAGGAGAAAGAAGAATCTTTCATGACATGAACAAGATGGAAGAATACATGTCTAAGAAATCAACACTTCAGTTCCAGAGGAATCTGACACCCTCTTCTGACCTCTGCGGCATTGCACGACATGGGTGCACAAACTTGCATGCAGACAGAACATTCATACACATACAGAAATAAAATTAATTAAAAAAATTAAAAAAAAGGAAATCAACACTTCAGAAAATCCTTGAAGCAATCCAAAGAACAGTGGAAAGGAGCAACTATCCCTAAGCAATTAAAGAGAGAAAGCAACAAAAGCATAGCAGAGTAAATAAAAACCTAGACCAAGAATGCAAACAAAAAATAAGGTAAAAGGAAGCAACACATATTTCTCAATAATAACTTTAAATACTAATGGTCTAAACTCCCCAATCAAAAGGCATAAACTGGGAGAATGGATTAGGAAACAGAATCCTTCTGTAGGCTGTTTACAAGAAACCCATCTCACCCTCAAGGACAGACACCAACTTAGAGTAAAAGGATGGAAAAAATATTCCAAGCGAATGGTACCAAGAAACAAGCCAGAGTGACTATTCTAATATCAGACAAGATAGATCTCAAAGTAAAATTAATCAGAAGAGACAAAGAGGGCCATTATATTCTTGTCAAAGGAGCAATGAACCATGAAGACTTCACAATCCTAAATGTCTATGCACCAAACTCTGGTGCACCTAACTTTATAAACACTACTCTACAAGACCTCAAGACACAGATTAATCCTAGCACAATAATAGTAGGGGACTTCAACACCCCACTGAGCCCCCTGGATAGATCAACAGAAAAAAATAAACAGAGAAACATCAGAACTGAACAATGCAATAGACCAAATGGACATCACAGACATTTACAGAATATTCTATCCAAACACCAGAGAGTATACTTTCTACTCAGCATCTCATGGAACATTCTCCAAAAGTGACCACATACTGGGGCAGAAAAGAAGCCACAACAAATACAAAAGGATAGAAATTATTCCATGCATTCTATCAGACCATGGTGCAATAAAGATCATTATGAAAACCAGAGTAAGCCCAACTAGTTGTGAGAACACATGGAGACTAAACAGAACAATCCTGAATAATGAATGGGTCAGGGAAGAAATAAAGAGTGAAATTAAAGTATTCATGGAACTGAATGAAAAAGACAATACAACACAACAAAACCTATGGGATACTTTAAAAGCAGTCTTGAGAGGGAAATTTATAGCCCCAAGTGCCCACATCAAAAAACCAGAAAGGAACAAATAAATGATCTAACGCTGCAGTTAAAAACACTTGAGACACAACAACAAATGAACGCTAAACCCAACAGACAGGAAGAAATAATCAGAGCAGAAATCAATGAAATAGAAGCAAAGAAAACAATACATAAAATCAACAAATCCAAAAGCTGGTTCTTTGAAAAGATAAACAAAATAGATAGACCTCTAGCCCAGTTAACCGAGAGAGAGAGAGAGAGAGAGAGAGAGAGAGAGAGAAACTCCAAATCAATAGTATTTGTGATAAAGGGAAACATCACAACAGACAAAGAAAAGATCCAGACAATCATATGAGAATACTTCAAAAATCTATACTCCACTAAATTTGAAAACCTCAGAGAAATGGATGAATATCTGAAATCCTGAGAACCAACAAAGCTTAACCAAGAAGAGCTGACAGTTTAAACAGACCCATACATAATATTTGAGGAAGTTGAAGATGTTATAAAAAACCTACCAACTAAAAACAGCCCAGGTCCATGTAGAGATGGCTGGGTGGTTAAGGGCACTGAATGCTCTTGAAGAGGATCCGGGTTTGATTCCTAGAACCCATGTTCAGGCCATCAATAACTCCAGTTCCAGGGGAATCTGACACTCTCTTCTGACCTCCACAGGCATTTCATGACATGAGTGCACTTACATACATGCATCATACACATAAAAATGGAAATAAATAAAATGTTTTAAAAAAGTGGGGCTGGAGAGATGGCTTAGTGGTTAAGAGTGCTGACTGCTATTGCAGAGGATCTGGGTTCGATCCCCAGCACCCACATGGCAGCTGAGAACCGTCTTTGACTCCAATTCCAGGGGAATCTGACACCCTCTTCTGACCCCCGTGGCATTGCACGACACGGGTGCACAAACCTACACGCAGACAGTACATTCACACACATACAATAATAAATAAAAAATTAAAAAAAATATTTTTAAAAAGCCCAGGTCCAGATGCTTTCATGGCAGAATTCTATAAAACATTTAACGAGGTCCTACAACCACTGCTACTCAAACTGTTCAGAAGGATACAAACAGAGAATTCTCCCAAATTCCTTCTATGAAGCCAGCATCACTCTAATACCAAAACCAGGCAAAGATACAAGCAAAAAAGAAAGCTATAGACCCATCTCATTAATGAATATAGATGCAAAAATTCTCAGCAAAATACTTGCAAATTGCATACAGGCCCACATGAAAAAGATCATCATCCATCATGATCAAGTTGGATTCATACCAAAGATACAGGGATGATTCAACATAAGTAAATCAATAAATATAAAACACATAAATGGACTGAAAGACAAAAACCACACAATCATCTCAATTGATGTAGAAAAAGCCTTTGATAAGATCCAGCATCCTTTCATATTTAAAATCCTAGAGGGAATCAGACTGCAGGGAACATTCCTCAACATGATCAAGGCCATATATAGCAAACCCACTGCCAACATCATCCTAAATGGAGAAAAATTGGAACTATTTCCCTTAAAGGCGGGAACCCAGCAAGACTACCCTATTGCTACTCCTCTTTAACATAATGCTTGAAACACTTGCTAGGGCAATAAGACAAGAGAAGGAATTTAAAGGAGTACTAATCAGAAAAGAAGAAGTGAAGCTATCCCTTTTTGCAGATGATATGATACTTTACCTAAGGGATGTTAAAAACTCCACCAGAAAACTTGTAGAAATGATTAAGAGTTTTGGTAAAGTGGCAGGCTACAAAATTAACCTAGAAAAATTAGTAGACTTTCTTTACACCAACAACAAACAAGTGGAGAAGGAATATAAGAAGAACTTCCCACTCACAATAGTCTCAAAAATAATAAAATACCTGGGGACAAAAACCAAACCAAAGACACCAAAGACCTCTACAACAAAAATTTTAAACCCCTGAAGGAGATTGAAAATGACATCAAAAGATGGAAATACCTCCCATGCTCATGGATTGGGAAAATTAATATAGTAAAAATGTCCATTTTACCCAAATTGATATACGGATTCAATGCAATCCCAATCAAACTCCCCATGAACTTCTTCACAGACTTGGGAAAAAAATCCTTAAATTCATTTGGGAAAACAAAAGACCCCAAATAGCTAAAGCAACCCTGAGTGAAAAATGCAATACAGGGGGGATTGCTCTACCAGACTTCAAACTATATTACAGGGCCATAGTCATAAAGACAGCCTGGTACTGGCACAAAAACAGACCCATTAACCAATGAGACAAAATTGAAGATCCAAATGAGCTCATACAATTTCGGCCACCTCATATTTGACAAAGGGGAAAAAAACCCTCAATGGAGGAAATAGCATCTTTAGCAAATGGTGCTGGCAAAATTGGATCACCATTTGTAGAACTACCTCTCACCCTGTACAAAAATAAACTCCAAGTGGATCAAAGATCTCAACATGAAACCCCAAACCCTGAAGGTGACAGAAGAAAAAGTTGGCAACAACCTACAAGACATAGGTGAAGGAAAAGACTTTCTAAATCAGGCAGCAGCTGCACAGGAAATAAGGTCAACAGTCGACAAATGGGAGCTCATCAAATTCTAAAGCTCCTGTACAGGGAAAGAAACAATCAAGGAAGTGAAGAGAAAACCCATGGACTGGGTTTTTTTTTCACCAGTGATACATCTGAGAGAGCATTAACATCAAGAATACATAAACTACTAAAAAAAAAAAGAAGTAAGAAAACAAATGACCTACTCAAAAGATGGAGTAAAGAGCTGAACAGAGACTTCACCAGTGAGGAATTAAAGATGGCTGAAAAACATCTTAAAAAGTGCTCAACATCCTTAATAATTAAGGAAATGCAAATTAAAACCACTCTCAGATACCATCTCACTCCAATATGACTGGGTAAGATCAAGAAAACAAAGGACCAAATGCTGGAGAGGTTGTGGAGAAAGGGGAACACTCATCCACTGCTGGTGGGAATGTAAACATGTACAGTCACTATGGAAAGCAGTGTGGAGAACTCTTGGAAGACTCAAAATGAGCTTACCACCTGACCCAGTCATACCATTCCAGCATATATACCCCAAAGACTCTTACTGCAAAGACACACACACATCCATGTTTATTGCAGCTTTCTTCACAGTAGTGAAGAGCTGGAACCAACCTAAATGCCCCTCAACTGATGAGTGGATGACAAAAATGTGGTACATCTACACAATGGAGTACTATTCAGCAGTAAAGAAAGATGACATCATGAACTTTGCAGGTAAATGGATGGAACTTGAAGCCATTATGTTAAGTGAAGTAACACAGTCTCAGAAAAACAAAAGGCAAATGGTTTCCCTCATTCGTGGATGCTAACACCAAATCCCCAGATGAAAGGCAAGCTGAACACTGTTATTGTTGTATTTCTGTTTATCTGAAAACAACTATGTTTTTATAATGTAAATCTCTCAATGGGCTCTAGAATCCACCCACCACTTATTTGCAGACTCTGTAATTACTGTATATGGGTGAAGAGTATGTATCCATATTTTAGAGTAATATAAAATTAATGGAGGAAAATGTGAATTCGTAAGCATAAAAAAAAGAATGAGAGAAAGATGCAGGACAGTGGGCAGAATGCATGATCTGGGGTGGGGTGGGTGGAAGGGAAAAAGGAATATGCCTAAACTGAACCAAAAAATGTTGTCTGAAATACACAGAACATCAATAAAAGCATAAAAAAAATCAAATGCACTATTTATGTAGCACTAAGAGAGAAACAAGGGGCTGTCAGTTCTAAGGGATACATTTATATTAAAGATATATGTTTTTCACACACACATCTAGTAATTCAGCATATATAATAACTGGCAGCTCTGCATGGCATGAGGCTGTGTTGAACAGAACACAGATAGTTAGGGGAACAGTCCTGGAGTATCAGAAAACAAAACACAAGCCTTTAAAATTATTAAGTGATTAGATGACACTTTTAACCCACAGCCCTTGTCAATACAGTGATAGCATTAAGCAAGAGTGACTCAGGAGATTGAGACCAATATATACTGTGAGAAGGAAAATTCATTTTCTGAGAGAGGAAATTCACTTTAAAAGGTATGTTTTCAAAAGTCAGTATTGATGCAGCTGTATTGTCTGCATAAGACCTGCATATGATCAAGTAAGAGATTCCAGCATGGGTCAGGATATTGAAAGAAAGGGGAATGTGGACGAAGTTGGCAGAGTAGAAGGAGGTTTGGGAAAGATGTAAATACAGTACTTATATATGAAATTCTCAAAAAACAAAAATTTCATTAAAATAATTCTGTCAGGGCTATTGGAGAGGCTCCAGAAGCTCCAGCCCATCTTAAAAACTAGCAGCAATAGATGGCTGCTGGGGAGGGAGAGTCATTTTACTTTGAGGGGGATGGTCACTGGTAGGTTCCCATGATCCAGTGGACAACCTCATACTTATGCACATAGGGAAGCCTTAATTGGGCTCAGTGGGTTCAGGGTGGTGACTATGATCAAGATACACTGTATCCATGAAAGAAATTTTTGAAGAATATATACAAGAATATTATTAAAAGTCAAAATTTACATTCGTATAAACAATACCAGAACAGTTGACTTGTTTTTCTTCACTGCCAAGTTCTAAGTCAGTTCCCAACACCAAACAGGTTCTTAGAAGCATTACCAAAATCAGAATAACCACTTTAAGATTCTTATTTCCTTCCCTTTTAACTGTTTTTTTTTAATGTAATAATACTCTTAGATTCTCGTTTTCTATTCTGGTATCCTCTGACCCTTTCTTTTTCTGTGCCTACAAGAAGCAAACCGTTGAGTTATTAAGTCCGGGAATTACTGTGGGAAACGGTGTTGACAGAAAGCAGAAAAAGAATCTTCATTAGACACTTCAAAGCAAGTGTTTGGGGTTTTATCATTTTTTTAAGTAAATGAGAGTCAGCTTTAGGTAAAAAAGAGAGGGAATAGGGGCTGGAGAGATGGCCTAGCGGTTAAGAGTGCCAACTGCTCTTGCAGAGGACTCAGGTTCGATTCCCAGCCCCCACATGGTGGCTAAGAACCGTCTTTAACTCCAGTTTCACGGGAATCCGATGCCCTCTTCTGACCTCTGTGACATTGCATGACACAGGTGCACCAACCTACATGTAGACAGTACACTCGTACACATAGAAAATAATAAATAAATAAAAAAGAGGGGGAATATTGCAACGAGATGGCAGTGATCTGGCTTGTGGTTGGCATCTCTGTATTCTTCCCTTGTGTTACTCAGCACTGAGCTGGGGGCTGACCAGATTCTTGGACATGAGATTAAATATTGTTGAATTCTTTGGCCATGTAGCTCTACTTCTAGAGATGATTTCTTTAGAGAATGAATCACTTATCCACGGTCTATATATTTCTCTCTCTTCTATGGCAGATGCTAATCTGGACACTGGCCTGTGGATTATTCCAGAAGATAACTGGGGATGAGAAATAATTATTGACATTTTTTTTCTTCCAAGCACAAGTAATGGCAGGTGAAGTAAACAAGAGCTTCCATTGGAGCTTATGCTCAGGCATGAAGGGAGACAGGCTGATAACAAAGAGAACTATTAGGCATTGGTCCAGACTATGCAGAAATGCAAATATCATAATTGGAGGGGGCTTTGGGGAGATAACTTTAGAATGAACACATCGTCTCATCCAAAATATCTAGCTGAAAACAGAGATCTGAGTGGTCAACGGCAGCAGCCTGAGCAGGTGTGAATGTAGCATTTCAGAAAGAGGAGGAAGGAGCCAGTAAAAGGCCCCAAAGCAGCTCATTGGTTTGCACAAATTAAATGTGCAATGTGTTGTGTATGTGCATATATGTGTATATGCTTTGATATGTGTGTATACACACATATACCCATGTATATATACACATACACAACATGAGTCACGTAATATTTTGACAATGATAGACTGCTTATATGATAGTGGCCCTCATAACTTTGTAATGGAGTTAAAACTGCTCATCATCTGCTCAAACAATACTGGATATTACCATTGCACCTGTGGTTACACACCAGAACTTGACTGTAAGACCCTGTTGCTTAAGACACTGATACTTGAGTCACAGAACAAACAAGGAGAAAGCAAGCTATGGAAATTGAGCTATACCTGTGCTGGCTAGCTTTTAGAGTACTAGAAGGTGCTATACGTGGTACTGGCAGAGAAAGGTAATCATCAACCTTACCCAGCTGTGAACCCTGAAAACCAGAGTAATGACTAGCTTGGCAAAATATGCTCACAGGTACAATAGTGGCATAATATTATGGGAGTAACCTACCACTTTCTAACTGGATTTAAGGCCCACTTCACAAGATGCAATCCATATCTGACACTGTTATCAGAACCAAGAACCTGTGGCTAGACAGATCACAGGCCATAGGAGAGAACCTAATGCTGTCATTCTGCTAAATAGACATGGTGTTAAACTGACTCATAATGACTTATTGTTATACCAATAGACTAGTATACATATCAACTCTCACCAGAGAAGATTCCTCATTTAGCAGATGGTGATTAACACAAAGATCCACAAGTGTAGAAAATAGGAGACTATGGCGTGCTCAGCTCCAAATGGGATAATGGATCACATGGCACATTTACTTTTAGTTTCTCCATGTTGAGTACTACAGTGGTTGCACCAGCTTGCAACCCCACCAACAGTGGATGAAAGCTCCCCTTTCCATACATCCATGTCAGCATTTGGTGTCTTTGTTTTCTTGATGTTATCCATTGTGACTGGGGTTACATGAAATCTTAAAGTATTTTTGATTGGCATCTTCCTAATTACTGAGGACGTTAAATGGTTTTTAAGGTGTTTCTTAGCCACTGTTATTTCTTCTTTTGAGAACTCTTGGTTCAGATCCATAGTCCATATTTTAATTGGGCCATTTGTTTTCATGATTCTTTGCTTTTTGAGTTCTTTATATATGCTGGATACACATCTGTCAGATGTATAGCTGGTGAAGATTGTCTCCCACTGTGTGCTTCCTCTTCACTTGATTGGTTGTTTCCTTTGCTATAAAAAGCTTTTTAATTTAATGAGGTCCCATTTGTCAGTCATTAGGCTTAATTCCTTAGCAACTGATTTCCAATTTAGAAAATCTTTTCCTGTATATCTTGTAGCGTACTTCTTATGTATTCTTCCAACAGTTACAGCATTTCAGGCTTCACATCCAGGTTTTTGATCCATTTGGAGTTGGCTTTTGTGCAGGGTGATAGGTATGTGTGTAATTTATTCTTCTACACATGGAGACCCAATTTCACCAGCACTATATGTTGAAGATGGTATCTTTCCTCATGATAGTTATAGCTCTCCCTCTCCTTGTAAGGCTCAGAGATCATTGCAAAAGAGGGGACAGAAAGATTATAAGGCAATAGATGAATACATGGAAACTGTTGTCAGGACACCACAGGGCATTTGCACATAGAAGCCCATACCACTATGACAGCATGCACAATGTAAACCCAAGCTAGACAGGGGCCCAGCACGGATGGAGGAAGTGGGTAGGAAACCTCAGCCCTAGTTGCAGATCTATTGACAATTGATAGATTCTGGGAGATGGATAGTCAGTTCTCCTTACTGATATGATGCCTGGTAGGCTGACCAGACTCTAAGGGATTGACCCACACCAAAGAACACTTGGGAGACATAGATTAGACTCAATAGTGGCTTAAAAAATACAAATAATAGCCGGGCTTGGTGGCGCACGCCTTTAATCCTAGCACTCGGGAGGCAGAGACAGGTGGATCTTTGTGAGTTCAAGGCCAGCCTGGTCTACAGAGTGAGTTCCAGGACAGCTGGGGCTACAAGGAGACCCTGTCTCAAAAAGACCAAAAAAAAAAAAAAACAAAAAAAAACAAATAATAATAGAAGACATGAAGTCTCTGAGGAGAGAATGGTAGGGTAAAAGTGGAGGGGTCTATGACCAAAGTACATTGTATGAAATTCTTTAATCAATAAAAATATTGAGAGAATTCCTATTGTTTAATGATGATGTCATACCATCACATGATAATGTCATAGCACATGTTTGTGTTCATCCCCTTGTAAATAGACTGGTTGCCAATCATCTGAAAGTGCTATATGTACTGTAAACACAAATATCTACAAAGGAGAAGAATTTGTGTCCCTGGTGACAGGTGATTGTGACATTGGTCAGCATGACAGTGACGACAGAGGTCATCATCCTTGTTCCTTGCATTGCTAATTGTGGCCACTTTCTATTACTCACTGAGTTAGAGGATTCTCCCACCTCTTTTTTTTTTAAGGGTTGGCCTGGTGAGGAAAAGAAACCCTTATCTAACGATCTGTAAGGAAGTCAGCCTTGCCAGCAGCACACTCTAGTCACGCCTTGCTTTTATTCCTTACCTACAGAAATGGAAACACAAAAGTGATCATTGCTTTAATAAAGTCTTGGGGGGGGGTAATTTGTTGTACAGAAATAGATGTTGCAAAGCACATGGCATCATGAGAGAATGAATGCGTGAAAGTGGTTCAGAGATCAAAGAAACAGGAAAACATTTGTACTAAAGTGGCGTAGTAGAGAAGTAGAAGTGGTAACAGTTTCAGGGACATAACATGAAATGTCTTTACAAAGATGCTCATTATAACATTACTTGGACAGCAAGCTAAGGCTGGAGAGATGGGAAGATAACTACCTGCCATGCCAACGTGAGGACCAGAGTTCACAGCCCGGGAACCCATGTCAAAAGCTGCTCAGTGTAGCAGCCACCTGTGATCCCAGCACTTGAGATAGAGGAGCCTGGAGCAAGCTTGCTAGCTAGGATTCAACGGAAAGACCCTCCCTCAACCAATGAAGTAGGAAGGGATCTAGGCCAAGACCCACCATCAACTGCAGGTCTCCATATGCATATACACATGCATGTACAATTACACCGATATGTGTACTCACACACACGTGAACATGCATACATACATGCGTCCCACATGTAAACATACAATAAAATAAAATAACAAAAATTGAGAGCTGCTTCAATTGTGGTGGAGCCAAAAGTTGTGCTCTGAAGACCCTAAGAAATGGCATGTTGACTGAAAATGAATGTCAAGAAACTATGTATTAAGATTTAAGGTTTGGGACATAAACATTTTATTTATAAGACTATGGAAAGGTCTGTGAAAAATCCCAGTGGTATTTATCACCAAAATGTTAACAGTGATTAAAATAGCATTAGAAGTTATATATGTTCTCTTGTATATTTTGCAAAAAGCATGTTTAAATGTAATATTATTAAAAAGATTAAAAGCAGGGCTGGAGAGATGGCTTAGCAGTTAAGAGCGCTGATCGCTCTTACTGAGGACCCGGGTTCGATCCCCAGCACCCACATGGCGGCCGAGAACTGTCTGAAACTCCAATTCCAGGAGAACTCCAGTTCCAGGGGAATCTGACACCCTCTTCTGACCTCCGTGGCCTTCATGCCACGAGTGCACAAACCTGCATGCAGACAGTACATTCATACACATACAGAAATAAATAAAAAAAATAATAAATTAAAAGATTAAAAGTGAGGGTTTGGTATGTGTTCCTTCTGAAATTACACTGGGGACTTGGTGTGGTCCTTTGCATCTGGGTTCTGGTAACTCTTGTGACCTGACCCCAGGAGCCTGCAGCATTCTGTGGCTTTGGCGTTCAGCTGTGTTAGAATGTGTCGCAGAAGCACATGTAGTTGGCACTAGCCAACCGGCACTGTCTGAGGATAGGAGCTGCAGGCTCCTCTCTAAGTTGTTCCTCCTGTAAACTACGTGTGAAGGGAGAGAGCTTCTGTAGAATGCTTGTACTCAAAGATGGAGAAAGAAACATCAGCGGTGTTGAAGTCAGTTTGCCTGTGTCTTTAACCAGCACTCATTTAAAACACTGATTTGTTGGGTGGCTTTTTAATAAGAAAAGCCAGCATTTTCTTTTTGCAGAAGGGCTTAGTAAAGATTTCTTGGTTTAGGGGCTGGAGAGATGGCCTAGTGGTTAAGAGTGCCGACTGCTCTTGCAGAGGACTCAGGTTCGATGCCCAGCACCCACATGGTGGCTGAGAACCATCTGTAACTCCAATTCCAGGAGAACTCCAGTTCCAGGGGAATCCGACACCCTCTTCTAACCTCTGCAGCATTGCACGACACGGGTGCACAAACCTACATGCAGACAGTACATTGATACACATAAATAAATAAATAAAATTAAAAAATATATTTAAAAAAGATATCTTGGTTTAATCTTTGTGATATTATTTTCTATTGATTTGGAGTTGTTCCTTTTTTCTTTTAGTTAACTGGGCTAGAGGTCCGTCTATCTTATTTTTTCTCTCAAAGAACCAACTTTTGGATTCATTGATTTTTTTGTATGGTTTTCTTTGTTTCTATTTCATTGATCTCTGCTCTGATTTTTGTTATTTCTTCTTGACTGCTGCATTTAGGGTTCTTTTGTTGTTGTCTCTCAAGTACTTTAACCTGCTGTGTTAGATCATTCACTTGTGCTCTTTCTGTTTTTTTTATGTCGGCACTTAGAGCTATAAACTTCTCTCTTAGGACTGCCTTTGAAGTGTCCCATAGGTTTTGCTGTGTTGTATTATCATTGTCATTCAGTTCCAGGAATGTTTTTATTTCTTTCTTTATTTCTTCCCTGACCCATTCATTATTCAGGAGAGTGTTGTTTAGTCTCCATGTGTTCTTGTACGGTGTAGGGCTTATCCTGGTGTTGATATTGAGTTTTATTGCACTGTGGTCTGATAGAATGCATGAGATTATTTCAATCTTTTTGTATTTGTTGAGTTTTTCCCTGTGTCCCAGTATATGGTCTATTTTGGAGAATGTTCCATGGGGTGCTGAGTAGAAAGTGTATTCTCTGGTGTTTGGGTGAAATATTCGATAGATGTCTGTGAGATCCAGTTGGTGTATTGTATCATTCAGTTCAGATGTCTCTTTGTTTATCCTTTGTCCTGTTGATCTGTCTAAAGGACTTAGTGGGGTATTGAAGTCCCCTACTATTGGTGTGCTGGGGTTAATTTGAGCCTTGAAATCCTGAAGAGTTGTCTTTACAAAGTTTGGTGTGCTGGCGTTTGGTGCATATATATTCATGATTGTGAGATCTTCATCGCTAATTGTTCCTTTAATGAAGATATAATGGCCCTCTTTGTCTCTTTTGATTTCTTTTGCTTTGAAGTCTATTTTATCTGATACTAGAATAGCAACTCCTGCTTTCTTTTTGGTACCATTTGCTTGGAATATTTTCTTCCATCCCTTCACTTTAAGTTGGTGCCTGTCCTTGAAATTGAGATGGGTTTCTTGTAGACAGCATATAGATGGATTTTGTTTCCTAATCCATTCTCCCAGTCTATGCCTTTTGATTGGGGAGTTCAGCCCATTAATATTTAAGGTTATAATTGAAAGATGGATGTTGCTTCCTTTCACCTTATTATCCATTTGGACTTTTAGTCTCTGATTCGACTCCTATGATTATGTTTTTATTAGTTTCTTTTCTTAGGTGCTTGAGGATAGTTGCTCTTCTCTTCTGCCATTTGAATTGCTTCAAGTATTTTCTGGAGAGTTGGTTTTCTGGAAATGTGTTCTATCATCTTGTTTATGTCATGGAAGATTTTTCTCTCTCCTTCAACTGTAATCGACATTTTTGCTGGGTAAAGTATTCTGGGTTGGCATCCGTAGTCCTTTAACACTGGAACTGCTTTGCTCCATGTTCTTCTTGCTTTCTTGGTTTGGAGCGAGAAGTCAGTTGTGATTCTGATGGGTTTCCCTCTGTATGTGACTTGTTTTTCTCTTGTGGCCTTCAGAATTTTATCTTTGTTTTGGGCATCTAACACTTTGACTATAATATGGCATGGGGAGTTTCTTTTCTGATCTTGTCTATTTGGAGACCTATGTGCTTCTTGTATTTGAATGGGTTTGTCTATTTTTAGTTTGGGGAAGTTTTCATCTATTATTGTGTTGAAGATATGCTCAATACTATTCTCTTGAGATTCTTCTCTTTCCTCTATTCCTATGATGTGGACGTTTGATCTTTTTTATAGTGTCCCATATTTCCTGGTTGTTCCACTTTTGTGTATTTTTAAATTTTTCATAATCTTTATTTGAGTTTTTTAGTTGCTCTGTGTTATCTTCCAGATCTGATATTCTTTGCTCAGCTTCCTCCATTCTATTTCTGAGGCTTTTTCCTTTCCTTTCTTCTTGATTGGATGAGTGTTCTATTTCCTTTTTCATTTCATCCTGTGATTTCTTTAATATATCCATTTCCTTTTTGAGTTTCTCAATCTCTTCTTGGTGCTCCTTACTTCGTTGGTTGGCTTCTTTTTTCAGTGTTTCTACTTCCTTAAGGTGTTTGTTTTTTTCTCTCTCTAGTTCTTTCTGGAGTTTGTCAATCCCTTCCTTTAGTTCTCTGAATTCTTCTTTATGTTCTTTAATATCTCTGCATAGGTCTGCAATTATTCTTCTAAGGTCTGTTTCTGGGGTCACCTCCAAGGGGATCCCATTGTATCTCCTACAGGGTTAGTAGAGCTTGGTGGTGAATTATCCTGCACATTTCCCATGTTGTCCCTTGGTCATGTCCCTGGCATGTGGATTTCTGTTTTGTGATTAAAATCACAAATGCCTTTTCAGTGTGTTGAAGGATGAAAGCTTGTTTTGTTTTGCTTACCAGCTTCCTGTAATTTTTTTTGCTTCCTCTCCCCCTCCTTGTTTATAGAGTGTTGACTTGTCTAGGTTTTCTGGCTTTCACTTTTGTTTATAGATTGGATATTGGAAGTCTAAGTCACTCTTCCTTTCCTGTTCTGAGAGTTCTCCTAATCCAATCCACTGGATACTCTCTCTTCCTTAATTCCAATTGTTGGGGGGGGGTGCCTGGCTTAGCCCGAGGCACCAGAGTCAGACCCAAGCTCAGGACCCCTTCAGGCTGCAAGGGGGGAAGGGCGACCTGCTGGGCTTAGGGCTCCAATCTAGCCCCTGCCAGCCACCAGGCCTTCTGCCATAGACCAGAAAATCAATTGTCCAGCACCACAAAAGTCACTCTGTCCTAAGCTTTTACCTGCCTGGAGCTGTGTCAGGCTGCTCCAAGTGTTCCTATCAGGTACGGAACCTGAGTCCGAACACACGATCCCACGGCAGTACCTGAGTCAGGCACCAGAGTCAGACCCAAGCTCAGGACCCCTTCAGGCTGCGAGGGGGGAAGGGCAACCCGCCGGGTTTAGGGCTCCAATCTAGCCCCCGCCAGCCACCAGGCCCTCTGCCACAGACCAGAAAATCAATTGTCCAGCACCACAAAAGTCACTCTGTCCTGGAGCTGTGTCAGGCTGCTCCAAGTGTTCCTATCAGGTACTCAACCTGAGTCCGAACACACGACCCCAGGGCGGTACCTGAGTCCTGTGATATTATTTTCTTAAGGCATCTTGAAGCCTGTCTTCCCAGATAGAAGTAAAGCTTGATGAATCCCTATTAATCTTGAAGAAGTTCTTTTTCTTCGTGTGTGTGTGTGTGTGTGTGTGTGTGTGTGTGTGTGATGTGATGTGATGTGATGTGTGTGTGCGTGGGTGTGTGCGTGTCTGTGTGTGATGTGTGTGTGTGTGTGTGTGTACAAACACATACATGTGGGGACCAGAGGTCAGCCATGGGCATCTTCCTCAATCACGACCCACTTTATTTCTTTGAGAGAGGTCCCCTGGCTGACCTGGAGCTCACTGATTCGGCCAGGCCAGGTGTTGGCCAACAAACCCCAGGGATCCTGCTGTCTTCACCTCCCAGTGTTGGGATCACAGACACATAACCACCGTGCTCAGATCTTTTTTAATTTTATTTATTTTTATGTGTACGAATGTACTGTCTGCATGCAGGTTTGTGCACCATGTCATGCAATGCCACGGAGTTCAGACGAGGGTGTTGGATTCCCCTGGAACTGGAGTTAAAGACGGTTCTCAGCCACCATGTGGGTGCTGAGGATTGAACCTGGATCCTCTGCAAGAGCAGTCAGTGCTCTTAACCACTAGGTCATCTCTCCAGCCCCAAACTATGCCTAGATTTTTACCTGGGTGCTGGAGATCTGAGCTCAGGCCTTCATGTTTGTGTTGCAAACACTTTACCGACTGACCCATCTTTCCGGCCTCAACTAATTCTTCTATGATGACAACAGAGTGTAGAAAGAAGAACATATTCCCTCAAAAATGAGGGCAGATTATTATTATTTTTTTTGCGGTTCTCAGCCTCAGCCTTTAACGGCTGCGCTATCCCTCCAGCCCTGAGAGCAGATTTTACTCAAGTACAACAATCAACTTGCTGAATGCTTTATGAAGCCTTCATATAATTGCTTTAAAAATTAACTAGGTCAAGTTTAGTGTAGCTTAAATTACATTATAGAAAAAGAAATGCATTTTTTTTTCTGTCAGGAGCAATGCACAAGTTCACTTTGAAAAATAGTATATCTGATAACATGCATAGCCTATAATACACACTAAAATTCTTTTTATAACTGTAGCTCAGCATAGTCAGCTGCTGCTGTGAGGCCTATGACATTTGGAAGGGTGAATATAAAGAAACACCCAAACTTTGAACATCGATATTACACCTTTTCTTTTAAATTTATTTTGAAGGTAATACTATAGAATACTCGTTAGAAGTCAGCTTTCCCTGGCTTTTCCCTTTATGAACCATGAAGACCCTCCAGGTCATTGTCAGGATGGGACCCCGACAATTCTTCTGATCCTCAAATTCAGTGCCCTGGTGTATTTTCACCAAGCTAATGATGAAATCCATAGTGTCAAAGGCCTTGACTGCAGAAACTTCACAGTGAGAAAACACTGGCCAGAACCTCCTTAATGTTAACCCAAAACTAAAATGAGAGGCAGTATTTGCCTTTAAAGTCTTCCTTTAAAATTTTTATTTATTGTCTTCATTTCATGTGTATGAGTGCATTGCCTGCTTGTGTGTAAGTGCACCCATCCATGATGGTCAGAAGAGGGTGTCACATATCCTGGAACTGTTGTGGGATGGCTGACAGCCCCACAATGTGAGTGCTGGGAATTGAACCTCCATCCTCTGCCAAGAGCAGCCAATGTTCTTAACCATTGAGCCATAGCTCCAACCCCCCACTATCAAGTTTTATGAAATTATTTCTTTTTTTCCTCAGCCCATACTTTATTGCCAAAGTATATATACATACAGGTGCAGAGTTTCCAAATCTCACAACAGCTTTTTTAGGAAGTAAGATTTCAACCCCCCCCCCCCAAATGCATAGGTTAAGAAGTTGCCTTTCGTAACACTTCATAGTCAACAAAGTTCCTTGATGCCATCTTACAAACCAATGATGCAAAGCAAAGCAAAGCAAAGCATGAAGAGCAGCAGGTGAGGAGCAGCACCTGTACCTAAAGGACAGCAGACACCCACTGTGGAGCACTTCAGTATTTATACTCTTTGCAATTATATGGATGGCCAGATTTAAGGTTACATCCCAGACTAGTTTAAAGATTGATAACGTGCTCACGGAACACTTGACTGATCCTTGAGATAGGGATGTCAGTACTGGGGACTGAACCCAAGGCCTTACATGTGCTTAGCCAAGTGCTCTCCAGAACTACACTCCAAATACCAAAGCAATGGAGATTCATGTAAAGTACAAAGCAAGTTATCTGAGTAGCTATTTAGATTTGTTTTATGTCTTCATGAAAGCACATGTGCATTGGTGTACATATATGCACAGACCAGGGGACAAACCTCCAGTGTCATCTTCAGGACCTTGGTGTCCTTTGAGGCAGGGGCCCTCTTTGTTCTGGCCCTTACCTACTAGGCTGGAGTAGCTGGCTGGCCAGAGAGCCCCAGGGATACTCCTGTCTCTCCTTCCCCTAGAAGCATTCTGCTGTCCCTGACATTTTACTTGGTGAAGGCAGTACTTCACCAGCCAAGCCATCTTCCCAGCCCTCTATAGAGCATTGCTAATTATCTGGACATTTTAGGAACTACTGTAATCTGTATGGAATGCATGAGTTACCTCTGTGGGAGGATGCTGCACACATCTCACATAAATAACATCTGTGTCTAGACCTACCCCAGAACACTAGTTTCTGTCCAAGGGTACTTGTTTTAGTACACAAAAGCTGTGACCAAATCCAGAGTTATATTACATTTAGAAACATAAAAGAAAATGAGTTATAGTTGTTTTACTCATTTTGATGCAGGATGTTTTAATGTCCTTAGTTTACATATCAGGAGATTATTTCTTTCATAAGGTCAGGGAAATTTACACCACATCAAAACTTGTTGGACTTTTCTAAGATGGATCCAGGCTGTTTTTTTCTATTCAACCAATGAGGAAAAATACTACTTCAGTAGAAATGCTTATAAACACTTGGGAAACTTTCTACATTTTAAAAGAGATTCATTGATGAGCACCCTCTACTTTCATCTTTTCTACATGGAGCTCTCTATTGTTGTTCATTTGCTCTTTGCTAGATGACTTTTTCAGGACTTGTCCTGAAGTGGAATATTTGTCTGCTACATTCTCAGAGTCCTTATTTGCTACAACAGATAGGAGATATGTTAATTTTACAGTCATTTTGGTTAGTTAACTGTGGAGGGAATTTCATTATCTTGCAGATTTTGAACATTGCAGAAGGGATGTCCTATGGAGTCTTGTTGCTAGCAGCCACTTTGTTGTTATTATTTCTGTCTAGAAGGTGGCAAGGTTTTCTAACTTGCTTTCAGACTTTTAAAAATTTAGTAGTACATGTCTAGTAAAAGTGTGTCTATTTTTTCCTCAAAAACATTCCTGTTAACCTTCTTCCTCCTCCTTCTCCTCCTCTTCCTTCTATTGTTTTGAGACAATGAGACAAGATCTTGCTGTGTGGGCCTGGGTGACCTGGTACCTGGTAATTGCTATGTAGCCCAATCTGTCTTTGAAATCAGCAGTCCTTCTGCCTTCCCCAGTAGTATGATTATAGGCTGAGCAGCCATGCCTAGCATTAAACTTGCAGTCTTCTGATGAAAGAGTTTACTTCTGTCAGTTGTTTAATTTCTCAGTTTCCTATATCTGTTCATGTTTTTTTCTTCTTTTAAAAAAGTATTTATTTTTATTTCATGTGCAAGTGTTAAACCTGCATGTCCACCCATGTCACATAACACCCATGGAGGTCAGAGTGTGTTGGATATCCTGGAACTGGAGCTATGGATGGTTGTTAGGCACCAGTGTGGGTGCTTGGATTCGAACCTGGGTCCTCTGCAAGAGCAGTCAGTGCTCTAACTGCTGAGCCATCTCTCATTCCCTCATGTTTTTTTTCTCAATAGGACTCTTGGATCTCATCTTTAACTCATGTGTTTGAGTGTGTGTGTGTGTGTGTGTGTGTGTGTGTGTGTCCAGTACTGGGGACTAAACCCAGGCCCTCTGCATGATGGGTAAGTGCCTCACTGAACTATACCCAGCCTTTCTATATCTTCCTTAATGATTTCTCTCTGTGTTGCTCTCATCTGATAAACATCAGATAAAAAATTCAAGTCTTAAGCCAGGCATGGTGGTGCACGCCTTTAATCCTAGCACTTGGGAGGCAGAGGCAGGCTGATCTCTGTGAGTTCAAGGCTAGCCTGGTCTACAGAGTGAGCTCCAGGCCAGTTGGGACTAAAAAAAGGGAGACCCTGTCTCAAAAATACAAAAAAAAAAAAATTTCAAGTCTTAGTATAACCATCACTCTCTTTTTTTTAACTAATGAAAAGTTCTTCAAAATCAAATCCTTTTTTGTTCCAGGAAGTCTTTTGTCTTGATCTTCTTTACATACTCTTCCTGTGTATTTAAATCAACTTCTGCCTTCTCCGGAGACTTTATCTCATTAAGAATCAGGTCAGGAACTCTATTTTTCCTCATCTCCGTGGCTTCCAAATCTGTCCAGTTGTATCAGTCTTTATTCAGTGGCTCAGGATCAAGTCTAACTAAAAAGATCCACTATTGCAAGAAGAGAATTGCCCTTTCGGCAGCTGTCTTCCTGACCCTACAGAGGTAGGGTATCCATTTAGGGTATCCAATGCTGTATCCATTTCCCAGTTTCTCCTTCCTCTCCCAGTACTGGGAGTACAGAAGAGCCAGTCACATCAATTGTTCAGCAGAGAGGGAGTCTGGCTAACTACCTCTGCTACAGAGTCTTGAGATCAAGAGTCAGGTTTTCTAATGTCATGGCATTAGGACTGTTGAAATCTCTTTATTCCTGCCAATACCTAGTCCTCCAAAGAAAAAGCCCTGCAAAATCTCCACTTATTTTAATGAGCTTTGCTGGTTTATTAAAGCCTCTTATAGCAAATTAGAATATAGCCCATCTACTTGCTATTCCCAATAGAAGTGGGAGGGTTGGAGCTGGAATTATACTAGGGAAGCATGGGAAGCAGTCAGACATCCTTCCTCCAGGAAAAATAACTCCATCAGGGTAAGGATCCTTTTAGGGATCATGATCTCAGACAATATGCAGAACGCTCTTGGTATGGCATGCTCTGACCTATAAATCATTGTCTTCTTTCATATCTCATTAACAGGATAACTGATGTTGGCAGAGGTGCCCTTGAGACACCATGAGGTTGGACTTCCAGCACTATTATAGAAGGCCGGATTATCTCAGCACAAGCTCTACTGCCATGTGACATAACACTATTCAGATACTTTGAAAATGTAAACTCAAGGGATTTCCATGGTAACGTTATGAACACCAGAATGATGATTGAGAACATTTGACAAGACTAGTTGAAAGAGTCTACCGGTTATTTCTATGTTAGGTCAAGTGCAGCTATTCTGAGTCTTATGTAATAGCAAAGAATGCACTTTTAAAAGTTTTACTGCATATTATTATATAACCTTTATCTTTTGCAAAATTCAAGAAATTGAACATCAAGCCAATAATAATTTTTCTACTTGTATGCACGATGTTTGCCTACTTCATTATGTGATTCTTTCCATTGAAAAGGGAACTTTTTGATATCCCCAACAAGGATAGTTTTATGACTATAGGGCTAAGATTAGAGCCTCTCAGTTTTAATTTGTTTCTCTTGAAAGATTAGTGTCAGGGCTCTCCTAGATGCATCATGGTCTGCCTGACTTTTGGACTCCCTAATTAACTTCTCCCCTCTTATCTCATGTTTGATAATTATAATTAAAATGAACAAGTGAATAACTAAAACTATAAACAGAGAACTTGTTTACTGAGTTTTGCTTCCTAAGAAGATTTACTGAAGATGGGTGACCCAACAAGAGTGAAAATAACATTATATAAAAAATGTTTTGGAGGAAATATTTATATATTTTGGTATTAAAAATTAAAATGGACAATAGCCTCCCTTTGATAGAATTCACTATGTACTTACTTCAGCAACCATGGGCAGAATACTTTATAAAGTATAATTCAGTCGGGCTGGACATGGTGGCACACACCTTTAATCCTAGCATTTTGGAGGCAGAGGCAGGCAGTTCTTTGTGAGTTCAAGGCCAGCCTGGTCTACCGAGTAAATTCCAGGCCAGCTGGGGCTACAGGGAGACCCTGTCTCAAAAAGACAAAAAAGTATAATTCAGTCAATTAAGGTGTCAGTGAATCATATTCATTAAAAGAATCAATTACTGGTATCAGTCAATCATACTGTTAATAATAAGATGAAATGTTTAAGTATAAACTTTTATAAAAAATAGGAACAAAATGTATTGAATATATTCTCCTGGTTAGCATTAACAGTCAACTTGACACAGCTTAGACCACCTGAAAAAAAAGTCTCAGCTGACTGAGTAACTGTCTTTATCAGGTAGGTTTGTGGATAGGTGTGTGAGGGATTGCCTTGATTGATAGTTGTTATAGGAGGCCCCAGGCCTCTGTGATCAGTGCTGTTTCCTAGGCAGGTGGGCCTGGGCTGTAAAAGGAAGCAGGCTGATCATGAGCCCCAGGGAGCCAGGGAGCTATCCAGGAAGCAGTGTTCTTCACAATTCCTGCCTCCAGGTTCCTGCCTTGACGTCCTCCCGCCCTCCCTTCCCTCAGGGATGGATTGTGACGTGAGAGTTATAAGATAAACCCTTTCCTCTCCAAGTTGGTTTTAACTCAGAGTATTTTATCACAGCAACAGCTATCAAGCAGAATAAATATTTAATGCATCCTTTAAAAAATTCAGGTGATAAAATTGGAAAATAGATGAGCTAACAAAGGGGCATCTGAATAGATGATGCTAAGAAACTATAGTGATAGGTACAAGAAAAATTACCCTAATTTTATGCAATTTTTAATGTTTAGGCAATTGATTTATAGAATTTGTTTAAAAATTTACTCCAATGTGTACAAGTCTATTATTTTATCATCTTGAATATGACAAAGGAAGTTGAAATGAAAAGCAACTGCATGGTTTACTCCAACTGTAAGATGAGACGCACACGTGGGCTCGTCTAAGTTTACTCTTCTGTATTCTCTCCCTTTTTTCTGGTCTTTTTTGAGAGAGGGTCCCCCTTTAGTCTCAGCTGTCCTGAGCTCACTGTGTAGACCAGGCTGGCCTTGAACTCACAGAGATCCACCTGCCTTCTGAGTTCTGAGATTAAAAGCGTGTGCCACCCTACCCGGCACCCATATTCTCTTCTAATGGGCTCTGTGCTAGAACTCCAGATTGATTTACCACTGTCTTCCCCTAAGATGCTGTGGAGAGTAGCCAGTCACCATTAATGAATAGATTCCTATTGGAATTTGCACCCTAGAGTTGTCCATGAAACAGTCAGCTCAATAAGAAATCAATGCCTGATGTTACAGGCTTCTGGTTTTTATTGGGAGCTCATATTTAAGACAACCTGAAAGATGGCAATGTAATATTTTTGATAGATTGTAAGACCATGACTTGTCAAAAATTTATAATGTTGCAAATTCTATTGTGTTCTAAAAGGAAGGTTTTCAAATGGGATGAATGAATTAGAAGGTAGTTGGCCGGGGGATCTATTAAAACAATAGCTAACAAGTTATTTACTCTGTGTTCTGTTCACCAAAAGCTTTATTTCATTTTACCTTCAGCCCAATGCTGAAGTGGGGACCATTTCTTACCCACTTGATCAGTGATGAAACTTGAGGCCTAACAACAAGTTAAGTTGCAGAAAATGACACCACTGTAAATGGCAGAGCTGAGACCAGAGCCTACAGCCTGTGTGAGAAACGCAAACCTTAATTACTACTGAAATGCAGCTTCAAAGGCAAACTGCTCAAAATAGATCTAGCTCCTGAAGAAGAGAAACCTTTCCTCTTTGCCCTAGATAGTTACATTTCTTTTTACTTGGCTCCTCTTATTACTTTTAAAAGCACTTAATTTTTTTTTTTAATCTCAGCTTTGTTCTTTAGCTGGCTAGATTCCCACTGTGTTGCTCAGAACAGTGCTCTTTTCCATCCTCACTGTCACTCTGTTCCCACTTGGAACATCCATGTGCTCTAGAAAATAGAAAATTTATAGCCACATTTGGTAATAAACTTATGAAATTATCTGTCTTCTTCATTATTAACCAGAACACTAAGGACTTTCCCCATTTCGAAGTATTTTAATTTGATGCAAGGGATTGTAAGAACTCAACTAAGTTCATTATAAAAGAAAATGCAGCCTATTTCATATTAGTAAAACAAGTTGATAAATTCAAACTGTACTATAAGCAGAGAAAACATAAAAGAAACAAAATTGAATATTAAAAAATTTTTTTAAATTAATTTTATTTATTTCTGAATGTGTATGAATGTACTGCCTGCATGCAAGTTTGTGCACCCGTGTCATGCAATGCCGCGGAGGTCAGAAGAGGGTCTCGGATTCCCCTGGAACTGGAGCTCTCCTGGAACTGGAGTTTCAGATGGCTCTCGGCTGCCATGTGGGTGCTGGGGATCGAACCCGGGTCCTCTGTAAGAGTGGTCGGTGCTCTTAACCGCTAGGCCATCTCTCCAGCCCCAAATTGAATATTTTTAATGATTATTTATAGTATTATATACAATACTATTCTCTTTTTAAAAATTAATTTATTTATTATTTTATGTGTATGAGTGTACTGTCTGCATGTAAGTAGGTGCACCCGTGTCATGCAATGCTGCAGAGGTCAGAGGAGAGTGTCAGATTGCCCTGAAACTGGAGCGAAAGACCGTCTTAGCCACCATGTGGGTGCTGGGGATCAAACCTGGGTCCTCTGCAAGAGCAGTTGGTGCTCTTAACTGCTGAGCCATCCCTCCAGCCCCCCAATTCTATTCTTTAAGTGTAGTCTTTTGGTCTTTATAAAGAACTGATACAATTATTGCATTCATTAATTCAAAACAACTGTGGACATTTGCACTGGGCCCACAAAAGATCACCCTTCTTAACAAGCATTAAGGAAAGAGGAGGGGTCCCATGAGCTGATACTCTTTAGTTCTGAAGTATTGGCTATTGATAGGATTGTGGAAGAGGGAGAATCATTCTCTTTAGTTATGTGTCTGGTGCCAAACCCACCAAAGTATAGTCTCCTGATACAGTCGTACAGAAGGCGCTGGCTAAACTGTGGGTCACAAAACAAGATGAATAAGCATGAGTGTGAGAATAGGGGGTAGATAGGGCTGGTAAGGAGGTGGGGGGTAGTCAGAGTACATGGTGTATATGCTCAAAATTGTTTAGAAACCAAATTAATTAGCAAAAATGAATAAATTGTGAAAAATCAAGTTTAAATTGAGCTGGGCATTCCTTTGTCATGTCAGTCCCCATCCTGGACACGCCGAGGGAGTGCTGCAGGGCAGGCCAGGATCTGAAGGCAATTTGAGGCCAAATCCATGGCTCTGGCCTTTTTAGACTTAGAGCTATAAGCCCTCAGTCACTTAAAAAATACTTCCATCTATATCTAAGTAGTCTCATTTGCTACTTAAAATGGCAAAAGCCTTGTTAGGACTATTCCCATCTTAACCCTCAACTTTAGATCACACTTCATCCTAAATGTTCCCTCAATATCAACAAAGAAAGCCATTATCCTGAAAGATCCTCTTTTATGAAGAGAGTCCACAGTGACCATCCTTCAGAGATGAAGATGGTCTATGAGTGAATACACCATCTGTGTGGGACAGGTGTACCCTGCAGTGGCAGTGGTTTCTGAATTCCACCTCTTTCAGGTTCTCAGATCATGTTGACATATGACAGACTGAATCAGAGTCTTCTACAAACACATCATATCAAAATAAGTTTTCAGACCTGGGCAAGTAGCTTTGGAGCTGGGGTTTTCCCAGGCCTGAGGCCCTTTGTGCGGGACCTGGGTGCTGGGCCAGAGGGTCCGGAGAGTCGGGACAGGGCCAGAGCGGCTGCACCTTTGGGGCAGCTACCCAGAAGTCACCTGGGCAAGTAGCTTTGGAGCTGGGGTTTTCCCGGGCCTGAGGCCCTTTGTGCAGGACCCAGGCACTGGGCCAGAGGGTCTGGAGAGTCGGGACAGGGCCAGAGCGGCTGCACCTTTGGGGCGGCTACCCATAAGTCACCTGGGCAAGTAGCTTTGGAGCTGGGGTTTTCCCCGGCCTGAGGCCCTTTGTGCGGGACCCGGGCACTGGGCCAGAGGGTCCGAAGAGTCAGGACAGGGCCAGAGCGGCTGCACCTTTGGGCAGGCTGCTGGGGCATGGGCTAGATCAGGCATATCATCCCCCCCCCCCCCCCCCCCCCCCC